>SDVV010024388.1:0-12595 GCA_016164225.1 Gammarus roeselii
CGTGGATAACTCACAACCACCTGATAGATGTCGACATGGGACCAAACGCGCCACCTTGCTCCTGTTGCCACCAAGTGGCTATCAGCGTGAAACACTTACAGATGGATTGCAACGCACTCGCGGCAGCCTGACGAGCGTTCCTAGATCCCCCGTGCAACCTACAAAGCCTACTCACGGACCCAACCTACCGTAAAAAGCTTATCGCTTTCGGGAAACACACCGGACTACACGAAGCTGTCTAAACCTCAAACACCTGTGCAAATGAGGTGGTTCCTCCACCCCATTACGCACAGAAATAACAACACATTTTACGAAGATACGCATTAACTTTTTACTCTCTCGTACACGCTAGTACGCGAATATGCCACAATTTAAATTATGTTCTGACTCCATCTTGACAAAAATAATATTTTCGTACGCGAGGCCGTGCGGACTTACCTGAATCTACGACGGTCGCGCCCTACGGGGAAGCCTATTATGACTCACGTTGAGGCTCTGATGGAAATGAGGCCCAAATCAAATCAAATCACGACCTGGTATTTCCAGCGCTCCAGCCTAGACTTTCTCCAGTGCTGCCTTTCACTGACTGCACGGTTCATTCCGTCTCCATCTGAGGCAACAACAACAAGTACTCCATAGATCGAGTGCACCCCGCACTCGTGTGTTTATAGTCGACCAGTGTCGCGGTCGAAGTATCTTAGCTAGAATTTCTTTGTCTAACTCTTACTTGTGTTGGCGCCCTGTAATTTTTAACCCGATGCCTCACTACTATAGTTTTAGTCAAAATGGCTAGCAATTGCTTCCAGGCCAGTATAGGTTCTGGACACCGAGGTACAAGGGCCTAACAAGGCGTGACACTAAGGATGTAATCGTCTCGGCAGGTGGAATCAAAAGAGAATGTTCAGACAGCGCCACAGTAATTATATTAGGAGAAGTTACACTGGCGGAAAATATTGAACATGGTCAAGTGACAATGATGGGGCGACGATATGAGCAAAAATAGGGGCCGTCACCGAGTCTTAGGCTGAGCTCTCTTCGTGACGGCATGAAATTAACTACCTGCTTCTAGCTCAATCAAGTCCCTAAATAACGTTCTGGCCCCCCGCCCCTCCTATGACGAACAAATTTGTAAAAGTGTTTATTGGGGATAGGGGGCCAAAACAATGTCCGATAGGCAATGATAAATGAAAATATAAATGACGGAACATATGAAGTCATGAGTAATAATTAATAGCAAGCAATAATGAATATAAAGTAATATTGTTGGAGCCCCACATGTGGGACAGGGATGTCAACATGAGTCTAATGCATAGGGAAATATCCCCTCACAATTCCTCCTTACTAAACCTCAGGTTTACACAAATCAAGGGCCGAAAGAGTGGCTCGGGATCTCAATAATCATGAAAAATTGTGTACTATTGCCTTAAAGATGAGAAAAAAAGGGACAATTTCGTCAGACTTTAGTTAATAAAAAGTGGTGGCCATCTATCTACCCGATCTGTGCGACGGCAACGAAGGCCCTTCTGCACTGGACGGAAACTATACCCAGCATTCAATAAAAGAATCACAACCTATCACAAAAATTGCAAAACATAATGCTATAACAAAATTCAAATTTAATACTGGGTGTAAATCTAGAATTTTCAATTGACACTCTCAAAGGTTAAGAAATTTTAGAATAAAAATGAAGTGCAATGAATAAGACAGATTGGATTTTTTCCTGTAAAAAATCGGTTGCCGATAAATTCAAATTCCGGTGTTTCAAAATTGAAATAAAATTCAGCTATTGCACAGAAAATTAGTTAGATAAATTCCCTAAACGGAAATTAAAATTTAAATTGAATCTAATAAAAAAAATGAGACGCATAACTTTTTTTTTTTGAAACGTAGCAAATAAATCGGCAATGGAAAGAACATTTGGCTATGACTGGTAGCTAAAACAAATTTGCGTTTACAAAACTCTGTTTTAACTTTAGTCTCAAAAATCTGAAGTAGTGAAAGAATAATAAACGAGTTCAATTTAAAATATGGTTAACCAGAACAGGACCGATCAATTTTGGGGATGACAAATTCTCTGTATAAAAATGCTGCTATTAAATTTCAAAATCAGATGTCTAAAATACTCTGAAATTTTAATTTTTTCTGTATAAATCAATAGTAGGAAGTATGCAAAGAACTCAAAAAATAATAGCGCAAGTAAACAATGAGTTTAAATTCTCTGTACAAATATCTACAGCTATTATGAATTTGAAAAAAAATATTGCACCGGAAGTATTCCACCAGAATAGGTATCGCACCATAAGTATCAAAACTTCAACAATTTTTTTTAAATTGCATCGCATATGCCCCAGAAAACTTCATTCCTTCATCGCAAGTGAACAAGAAAACTAACGCTTCAGCTCTGCGCTCCAGTTTTAAGGCGGTAAGTTAAATTACCGAGCGAAGAAAAAAATTCGCACATAAATATTAGCGATACTAAAGTGTATGAAGATATTGAGTATTAAATTAAGATTCCTACGTTAAAGCTTCAATATAATGCAGCAAACTCTTTGGATATATTTAAACCAATTTTTTTCAAGTATTATAACATTACAATCTGATGCCATATAGAAATTATATTAAAATTTAAACTGAGAAAAAAATAATACTAATATATACAACAAAACTCACTTTTAAAAACAAATGCAAGTATTACAAAAAAACTGTGAAACTAAATAAATAACTCTCCACTTTCCAGCAGCTAAAATCGAATTGAATCACTCGTACTTCCAACCGCTAGCAACGCTCTCCCCCTCCAAGCTCCAGGCCACAGACTCCCCCAGATCAACCTTACACGTCGGTCTCCAGAATCTCTAAAGCAGCAGCATCTCAAAGCATATTTTTTCTGATGGCTTCACTCAGGAGACTACTGCGAGATTCCATCACAATCGTGTGGTGCGATGGATTGCGTTGGAGGCTCGGATCGAAAACCGCTGGAGCGAGGCCCGGCAGAGAAGTGCTGCGGGATACAAACGTACGCGCAGTCACATGTGGGTGGCCAGCCCGTCCATTCACACAGCATGCGCTCCCTTGTAGCTGGAAAGAGAAGTAACTATTAGATTTCAGAAATATTTACATTATATACAATTTAAAAATTTACATATATACATATAAGCTATATCTATGATCACAAAAAATGGAAAATCAGAACGCAACAATAAAATCTGAACAAACTGTTAATGAGAGAACTGAAGTCGTGCAAAATGCACACTAATGACTTCGAAAACACATTTCAAGTAAAAAGGTATGGTTTGAAAAATGCAATCCAATTACTCTTGTCCTCCCTACTACTTTCAAAAAAAGTTTACATGACTTTAATCTGCATTATTATATGGGTGCATTACCCTGTTCCTAAAATGAACTTCAATAAGTTCTAAAATAGAACTGCTGGACACTATTACCCTGTTCCTCAAAGGAACTTAAATTGGTTCAAAGAAAAATGTTGCGGAGACTCTGACTACCTCACAATATAAATCAACCAAGCTTCCCCCACGTCAGAATCCCCTAATTAAGATGTTTATAAAAAAAACTGGAAAAAACTGAAGCTTGGCTTTTTCAATAGGTGGTTGCACACTGAGATCCTTCTAAAGCTATTACCACACAAAAAAATCACACATTCACCTAGAACCATTCAAAACTGTCTTCGCACGAAAAGCGCGGAAGTGACCCGGCAGTGGCAGATGACACCCGATTCCTGCACCAGCAGTTGATAGGGCAAATGCCATCTGACTGTTTCCCAGACCTCGTGCATGAGAAGGAGGAGCACCTGGGCTCGTCATCGCCTGTAGGCTCGCTCAAGATGATAAAATAATAGTCCTTACTATTAAGTGCCACCGTGTTGCTAGAGTCAACCGCGGTGCTGTCAGAGTCTCCCGCTTCTTTCCTCCATTCCGACAGCCTCATCACTCGCTATTTTCCTTATCTCGCTGTCATAATCGTCGTCTAAATCGTCGGTGCTAGGGTCAAAAATGGTTCGAGTAAGCACCGTTTTAATGCGTCGCAGCGGCAAGTTTTTGGGGGTCCCACGAGTCCCCTCCTCGACAAAAGTTGGTTGCGCTCCGGGATATAGGGTGCCAAGGAGCAAATTTTTAGGGTGTCTACGGATTTTTGCACGCCTTTTTTCCCATGACGCAAATTTTTTGATTCGATCAATGTAATGGTTAGGAAGTATATTATTTCTTTGTATAACCGACTTCATAACTCAGACATTATAGTTGTATGTTAAGAAAATTACTTTTGTGGTTAAGTTAATTACTATAGGTACAGATAGACCGCCCGGGATGTGGGAGATGGAAGGGGAGGGGGTCAGACGCATAGGGACGACGAATAGCAATTTGTTGGGGGTCCTGCGAGTACCCCCTCCCACGACAAAAGTTGGTTGCGCTCCTGGATATAAGGTGCCAAGGAACATTTTTTTGTGAGTCGGCCAATGTAATTGTTAGAATGTATGTTATTTCTTAGGTTGACCGACTTAGTCGCTTGGACCTTATACTTGTAGGTTTATTCAGTTCTATTATGGTCAATTACTTTTGGGGTGGTCAAAACGCAAGTAGAAGCGTTTGCTATAGTTCAACTGCAAGTGGTATTTTGCTTGATGATCTGTCTCCGTCTAATGTTACACAAAGATTTTATCTAGAGATATATGGTCCTCGCGAAGAAATACAGTTTTTCCATACAGTAACTTACGGTTTCCTTACGGTATCTGGTTGCTTTCAGATACGATTGCTTACAGAGATATAATATAGATGTACGTTATTAGTTCTTGTCAACGCTATACATGATTGTTTTTGGAATATTTCGCACGGTAGGAGGGTATGAAATATATTACTATATTTGTTATTGAATGACTCATTTGAATAGAAACTTTTACTGCTCCAACCTGGTTTTTTAGGATATTCGATGTATTTATGCAAGAAATGAGGCTACATATTAGGAGAGCTGTTAGTGAAGGATACATTTGAATAGAACTCGCTGTTTATACATTATATTTTATTGCACGATTCATATTAATTGATTAAATCCGCTCGCTTTTACCCATTGAATGTATATTTTTTTTCATAGATGATTGTTGTGGGGTATATTTGGTCACTAATTATTGCTCGTTATATATTTTTATTCGATTCTGGTATGAATTTTGCTATAGCAAGTTTTCTGGTGGGGTGCGGTTTAGGACAGCCCTAGGCAAAACGTTGGATGCGCTCCTGGAAAATTAAGTGAGATTGCTCTTACCTATTCATTGTCTTGTAACTTATTTCCGTATCATATTTTGTTGTATTTTTATGTCTGGATTATAAATCTATATATTCTTCTGTACATATATTGTTGTATTCATATCTAGTTTTGGTATATTGACTCATTCGGTGGTTGTTTGGTGGGGCTTTTTAGCGGTGGGATGCTTGATGCCAGCTTGATATTGAATATAGGCTACGTTTTGTGTTTCACATCTATTTATTTCATATGTACATAATATCTATAAGAATATTATGGATTAGTAGTCAGGTAGTTTGCGAGTTAATGTGTATATTTCTTATGATACAACATCTGCATAGAGTATCTATCTACCCCATATTGCATTATCCAGGATTTTAACCAGATATGTCGGTGTTTCATTGACGCGGTATTCCAATAGCGAGATTACCTGAACGATATGGATTTATTCTAAGTTATTAAAGTGTGTTATGTATACTTAGTAATGATCGCTTGATTTATGTTGAATTTGTATTGTTTTCGGAATATTGAATAGGTTTCTCATACAGAAATCTGTAAAACAAATACGTGACTGTTTTAATCCTTCAATACTAGTTTCAAGATGAAAATTTCTGGTGGGTGCGGTTGAGGATGCCCCTAGGCAAAATTTTGGATGCGCTCCTGGGAAATTGGGTAAGTTTGCTCATATCTGTTCATTGTCATATCAGTAATTTCCGCGGCATGAACGCTATGAACATTAACAGGTTATAACATGTTCATGTTGATGTGCTTTTATAATTTCACGCATAAGTATACTCATATGGTAGTATTTCTGTCGGAGATTGATAGTTCCGCAAACCTAAATATCTTCGTATTTGATTTACGGTCTTATTTCACATGAGCATTTTCGGTTTGGCTACCCTTAGCTGCTGGTCTGTGGCCTCGGACATGAAAGCAACATACTGTAAAACGTTGGTTGGAAGCAAATGGTCTCACTTGGGTAATCGTTGGCTGTTTCGCTTCTCAGTAGTCCCAGCAGTCATTTATTTGATTCAGCGTACAAAGGATGTATTTTCGGGATATGTGTAAGAAGTCCATGTAATCAGCCAGGGGAACTGGCCGCATTTTACGCCTCAATGTTCACACGCGCACACGTGCATGCGCGCAAGCGTGCGTTTGTCATCGTAGCATGGTTTCACGGTGCCACAAAAGAAGCTGTAGGCTTGTGCTTTAGCTTCTGTTTGGACCTGATGAGATATATATCTACGATAGCTTAGGTAGCTGTGAACAACTTCAATTAGCTTAATATTTATCACATTTTCAACGTAAGGCAAGAGGCATTTTAGTGCATTCCAATGCTAATCATTCGAGTTGAATTTATGATGTTGCAAACAAAGATTTATTAGATAGATTATTTATTGATAATAGATTTTGACATATTTACATTTATATATACACGGAATATCATTTATACGAAAACATAACTATTCACACCGAAAATTCGACTGGAGCATCTTGGCGAACCATAAGTAATGACTTCGACCTCCCTCTCTTGTGTTAACTTGATCTTTGGTATCAGTTCCACTCTGTGGGTTCTTTATCAATGATGTATTTTGAGACATAATTCTCTCTCATCAAGTTTTTTAGAACCAAATATTTTGAATCAAAGTCAGATATACATTTGATTTGATTGTGCATTTTTACACTTCTTACACTTGATACCCCTTTTATTACCCTATTTGATGATTCGGTTTTCTTCTACTTTAGCAGGTTTTTTTCTTCAAGTGACATCTCCTCGATATCACTACCCATTTCGGTTACGTTTGAGTCTTTCTCCCACTATATCGATTTAGCCATTTTCACCCAATCTTCGTACATTCTAAGCTTGAGTGTTAGTGGCACCATACTTTCTTTCACGCTCGCACCATATTGAGCACTGTCTATCTCATTAGATTTGAAACTCAGGTCCGGGTTATTATGTTCTTTCAATACGCACACTGCATCCTTGCATGTATACGTACAGGATCGTTAGCGTCACTGCTTTGGAACATATATGGGGCACCATGTAGGAATTTACATACATTTTTGAGCAAAATGGGTTACCATTCACTGCCAGATGCATAATACCTAGACAACCTAACCTAACCTAACCAACTTAACCATGAATTGTGTGTCATCGATCAAGATTTTTCATGCATTTTATCACGGTTTGATACCGCCATATGCCGGCATATGCTGGTATAATGTAGGTGTGCTCCTGTTTGATACCGGCATATGCCGGCATATGCTGGAATAATGTATATGTATTCTCGGTTTGATACCGGCATATGCTGGTACAATGTAGGTGTATTCACGGTTGATGCCGGTTTAATGTAGGCATTTACACACATTTTATGCAAAAGGGTTACCATACACTGCCAGATGCATTAATACCTACGCAACCTAACCTAACCAAAGCCACAGAACAACATCCCTCGCTTTTGTTACAAGATATTTATTGTGCATCACTATCACATGTTATTCACACCCATCGAAAACCTAACCTATCCTAACCTGACCTTATGTACGATACCTAACCTAACCTTATGAACGGCTTTCAGTCATTGATACATAAATTGCATAACAAATATCTCCACATGTCTCTACTTTTTGATCAATCCTTTGCAGTTTGATACACACATCCAATTTTGATCTAGTGAATCATCAAAAACCTAACCTAACCTAACCTATCTTATGTACGGTATTCAGTCAACGTTTTATACGATGCATAACACATACCTCCACTTCTCTCTACATTTTGATCTATCCTTTCCAGTTTTGATACGCACTTCCAATTTTAATCTAGCAATTTGCATCTGTATTCAAAAATATTTTATCATTGTTTGAATGTTATGTTTTTTTCAGATGACTCTTAATTTTTTTTTATACAATTCTAAATCAGTTTCACATGATATTCACACCCATCAGAACCCCAACCTAACCTAACCTAACCTTATGTACAGTCTTCAGTCATTGTTATATACATATGAACCCCCCTTCACACCATTATTTATAAAACTTACACCTAATTATTTTTACTTCGCGGTCAGTCTCGATTCATATATGTTACCAGTGAGGACATATTTTTTATCTTAGATGGAATGAATGTTACAAGTAATTCATATTTGTTTCCATCATCATACAAACGAGCACTTCTTCTCATACTAGGTCTACCACATTTACATCAATATCTCCTGACACTTCATCCTTTGACGACTTGTACAGTTGATCTGCCTTTTTCTTTACAATAATTTTCAAATTCTTCACGATGTCTGCGTTTCAAATGTCTCCACACGTTACTCGTGGATTTAGGTTTATTCAATTTTATTTATTTCTGGCAAAGTTTACAGTCCCCCATCACCCCATTACTTTCGAGCATCACAATGTATGTAATACATCGCTTAACCTTTGATTTTTTGGGATAATATAAACAATATGATTAAGGATTTTCATAGTTTTATTGGTATTTATTAGTATCAATTACAGATCTTGCTGGATGCATCAATGTTTATGCATTTTTTTGTATCAACATGGTGCGAACATACAACCATACCCATCGTCACTATGTATCAGTCTCCTCTCAAATTCCTTCATATACTCCACCATATCTTTGATACGAATACGGAAGCCTGTTCCATCCCCGTGACTAAATAAATGTAGATTCCCGCATGTCCATAAATGTTCTTCATCTCCCTCTTCTTTGCAAACTTTAATTATTCGAATCTTATCCAATTCAATGTACCTTCATTCATTATCCGAAAGAAACTCTATCATACGCTCCAGATTTTCTTCTGTCACAAGATAAAATTTATTTTCCACTAACACAGCTTCATAACACGTGTGGAAGTTTTCTGCCTGGGTCATTTCAATTTCAAGATTGATATGCGATGATAGGCCGAATGTTTTCCAGGATGCAACATGCAATCACGTTATAATAGGTATCTGCAGGCCGAGAATGGAGACAGTGTAACGTGGAGAAGAAGGGCGACGGACGTGTCGCCTTAGAATACATAAAATGGATGTTCACATCTCAAAAATTTGTTTACGAGTGTTGGATGAAAAAAAATTGGAAGATGATTTGGCTTGGTTCGAGGATATATTGGCTACTGATGGAGATATCAATTATCTACAAATGCGGAGAACAAGAATCACATGAGTGGACTCTATTATCCATATATATAAGAAAAATAAAAAATTAAAGGATTTGGGTGACTGATTTCGAAACATTTCAGTCGTATGTAACAGAGTTCAAAGAAAATAAAAAGGTAAATCTTGAAATTGATATGACCTAGGCAGAAAACTTCCACACGTGTAATAAAGTTGGCTTAGTGGAAAATAAATTATATCTAGGGACTGAAGAAAATCTGAAGCGTATGATGGAGTTTCTTTCGGATAAAAAAATGGAGGTACATTGAATTGGATAAGATTTGAATAATTAAAGTTCGCATTGAAGAAGGAGAAGAACATTTATGGACATGCGGGGATCTACATTTATGGAGTCGCGGGGATTGAACAGGCTTCCGTATTCGTATCAAAGATATGGTGGAGTATATGAAGGAATTTGAGAGGAGACTGATACCTAGTGATGATGGGTATGGTTGTATGTTCGCACCATGTTGATACAAAAAATGCATAAACATTGATGCATCCAGCAAGATCTGTAATTAATATAAATAAATACCAATAAAACTATGAAAATCTTAAATCGAATTGTTTATATTATCCTAAAATTTCAAAGGTTAAGCGATGAATTACATACATTGTGTTGTTCTAAAGTAATGAGGTGATGGGGGTCTGTGAACTTTGCCGTAAATAAATAAAATTGAATAAATATAAATCCGCGAGTAACTTGTGGAGACATTTGAAACGCAAACATCGTGCAGAGTATGAAAATTATTGGAAAGAAAAAGGCAGATCAACTGTGCAAGTCGTCAAAGGTTGAAGTGTCAGGAGATATTGAAGTAAATGTGGTAGATTTAGTTTGAAAAGAAGTGCTCGTTTGTATGATGATGGAAACAAATGTGAATTACTTTTTACATTCATCCCATCTAAGATTGAAAATCTGTCCTCTCTGGTAACATTTATGAATCGAGATTGACCGCGAAGTAGAAATAATTAGGTGCAAGTTTTATAAAGAATCGTGTGGAGGGGGTTTATATGTATATAACAATGACTGAAGACTGTACATAAGGTTAGGTTAGGTTAGGTTAGGTTTTTGATGGGTGTGAATATGATGTGAAACTGATTTAGAATTGTATCAAATAAAATAAAAATCAAGAATCATATGGAAAAAAAATATGACATTTAAACAATGATGAAATATATATGGAAACAGATGAAAATTGCTAGATTAAAATTGGAAGTGCGTATCAAAACTGGAAAGGATAGATCAAAATGTAGAGAGAAATGGAGATATGTGTTATGCATCGTATAAAACGTTGACTGAATACAGTACATAAGATAGGTTAAGTTAGGTTTTTGATGATTTACTAGATCAGAATTAGATGTGTGTATCAAACTGCATAAGATTGATCAAAATGTAGAGACATGTGGAGATATTTGTAATGCAATGTATATATCAATGACTGAAAACCGTACATAAGGTTAGGTTAGGTATCATACATTAGGTCAGGTTAAGTTAGGCTAGGTTTTTGATGGGTGTGAATAACATGTAATAGTAATGCACATTGAACATCTTGTAACAAAATCGAGGGATGTTGTTCTGTGGATTCGGTTAGGTGATGTTGCGTAGGTATTAATGCATCTGGCGGTGTATGGTAACCTTTTTGCATAAAATGTGTGTAAATGCCTACATTATACCGACATCAATCGTAAATTTGCCTACATTATACCAGCATATGCCGTCATATGCCGGTTCCAAACCATGAATACACCTACATTATACCAGCATATGCCGGTTTCAAACCGTGAATACACCTACATTATACCAGCACCTACATTATACCAGCATATGCCGGTTTCAAACCGTGAATACACCTACATTATACCAGCATATGCCGGCATGTGGCGGTATCAAACCGTGATAAAATGCATGAAAAATCTCGATCGATGACACACAATTCATGGATAAGTTGGTTAGGTTGGGTTAGGTTGTCTAGGTATTATGCATCTGGCAGTGACTGGTAACCCATTTTGCACAACAATGTATGTAAATGCCTACATGGTGCCCCATATATGTGCCAACGCAGTGACGCTACCGATCCTGTATGTATAAAATTCGACACATATCTAAGGATGCAGTGGGCGTATTGATAGAACATAATAAACCGGACCTACGTTTCCAATCTATTGAGACAGACAATGCTCAATATGGTGCGAACGTGAAAAAAGTATGGTGCCACTAACACTCAAGCTTAGCATGAATGAAGATTGGGTGAAAATGCCTAAATCGATTACAGTGGGAGAGAGACCCAAACCAAACCGAAATGGGTAGTGATATCGAGGAGATGTCACGTGAAAAAAAAAAACTGCCAAAGTTGAAGGGAACCGAATTATCAAATGGGGTAATGAAGGGATATCGAGTGTAAGAAGTGTACAAATAGCACAATAAAAATCAATTGTATATCTGACTTTGATTTAAAATATTCGGTTCGGAAACATGAGGAGAGAGAAATATGTCTCAAACTACATCATTGATAAAGAACCCACAGAGTGGCACTGATACCAAGGATCAAGATAACACAAGAGAGGGAGGTCGAAGTCATTACTAATGGTTCGTTAAGATACTCACGTTGAATTTTTGGTGTGAATAGTTATGTTTTCGTATAAATGATATCCCGTGTATATTTAAATATGTATGTGTCAAAATCTATTATCAATAAATAATATATCTAATTAATCTTTGTTTGCAATATCCTAAATTTAACTAGAATGATTAGCATTGAAATGCACTAAAACGCCTCTTGCCTTACGTTGTAAATGTGATAGATATTAGGCTAATTGGAGTTGTACACAGCTACCTAAGCTATAGTAGATATATATCTCATCAGGTCCAAACAGAAGCTAAAGCACAAGCCTACAGCTTCTTTAGTGACACCCTGAAACCATGCTACGATGACAAACGCACGCTTGCGCGAATGCGCGTGTGAGCGCGTGGACATCGAGGCGTAAAATGCGGCCAGTTCCCCTGGCTGATTACATGGACTTCCTACACATATCCCGAAAATACATCCTTTGTACGCTGAATCAAATAAATGACTGCTGGGACTACTGAAAAGCGAAACGGCCAACGATTGCCCAAGTGAGATCATTTGCTTCCAACCAACGTTTTACAGTATGTTGCTAGCATTTCCGAGGCCACAGACCAGCA
>SDVV010024389.1:0-12595 GCA_016164225.1 Gammarus roeselii
GAAAATTTGTGATTTATAAAGACCTGAAAAAGCGGCAACGCGGGACTCCGTCGAGACGTCTCGTGGCGTGCATAATATGGTTAATACAGTGAAACCAGAAATGACCTACAAGTTGAATCAAAACAGCGTTAAATGAGGCAAATTGATCACCAGTTTCATTAGATAATCATTAACTCCCATGCACATTTGTCTCTGCAACAAGCAGGATCTGACCAAGCTAACTATTGTTTTAGCTTCAGCTACACATTAGTTACAGGGCTTGGAGAACTGCCTCAAGTTGAGTGGATAGCTAATGGAAACAGATGTCTTGTTTCATTGAATTTATGGGATTGAAATTAACTAACGAGAAACGATGAACAGAAAAGTATGTCATTATAATTGTTGCTTTGATTAAGATACAACCAAGAACGCTTATTGATTTGAATAATAATAAAACTCGAGTTGAAAAAATATTTATGCAATTATTATTTCTGTGTTATAAGCTATGGCTTCTGTAACATTGCCTATAACTGCATATGAAGATTGCTGACACATTGATATGTCATTCCAATAAATTGTATAGTCATCCTCCAGAGAAAATTGAACCAAGTCGTCATGACTAGTTTTCCACTCTAAAACGAATTCGTTAATAATCTTTTATTTTTGTTTTCGTCATAAACATAATCAATGATTATGCTGTTACTAATTTTTGCTGACTCCAATTCTATCATGTGGTTGATATTGAACATACTGCTGGAAACGATTTTCAAATACATTTCAATAATTTTGAACAAATTTTCAGAGTCGAAAAACAAAATCATTATAAAGCTTAGATGATACAGAGGCTCCTGGACAAAATATGTCCACCATCAAGTCATAGACCACTGACCAGTGAAACATATTAATGAAAACCCTGAGTTGTTAAAACAACAACAATTTGCTCGGGAGCAGTCGGTCACGTGAGAAAAGTAGTTGAACTGTTGGTCAGAATGCAGCTGACCATATGATGAATGAAACCGCTCATAAGCGTAAGCAGAAACAAATGTAAATTTCTACATAATTGAATGAACCGGTTGACAATCGTCTGAGTCCGATTTTATATTGATAGTATGTGCTATCATTGCCCTGATGAAACAATGCTTGGGAACACGTACGAAAATACACTGGTTGATAATTTGAAGCTGCGTCATGGCGTGAAGTAGAATATGCAAATATAGTCATTATATCAGACAATGAAATAAATATTACCGCTAAAGCAACGAGTGATGGTTTCCCGAGGTTCCTATTAGATCAATTAGTCTCTAGGAGTTCCATCCAATAGAACGTTCGCTGCGAATATTGGTAGAGGAAGATAACGGAAAAAAACTGCATGTCTTGCCTAGTGTGAAATAGTATATGTTAGGAGCTGTGCTTCAACATTTGGTTTATTCCATCAGAGAGCTGCCTTTGCACTAATAGAGAAGCGAGAGAAGGTGATGAAATCATATAACTGTTACTTCTCGTCTAAAATATGATTAACGTAGCAGAAATGTTGGTTTTCCCTTACCTGGTCATGCCAAGGAGTACTTGTAGATTACATTGTCTGCTGCCATAGAACGTGACTTCTCTATGTAAACCTCTCCTTTCTAATTAAAGCCTATGTAAGCCACTCCTTCATAATTAAAGGTCTATGGGTTGCACAAGCTACCTTGCAACCCATAGACTATCATGTGACCCAAGCAAATGAGTCTTCAACGCGAAGCTGTGACTTTCATTAATACATTGAATCGAGTAACGAGTGGCTCATGAATCAATCTATAGAAGTTATATCAACATTGAAGAATTGATAAGAAACGTTTTTTACAAAATTAGAACGATATGGTATTGAAGAAAGAATACATGAAGTATGATTAGATTCATGCGCACTATTCTTATAGTAGAGTAATTTGTTGTTCACATACAATCCTTTATTTCTAGGTGCCGGAAATTGGATTGTTTGTGTACGCCACCAAAGAGGATGAATCATTCAATTATTGATACATGTTTATTTTATCATTGTTAACTGCACTCCAATGTGAGATTTTTGCTCGAACAACTGTCAAATCAAATCCCCTTGAGGAGTTATTTTTAACTTTTACCTGTGACTTTATGCTCTGATTGGGAAGCAATTTTGAGTATAACTGGGACGCCCCTGATAGGCTCCGAGGGTAGAGCAAAAAAAATATCAATACTGCAATGTTGTTCTCTTTATTATGATTTCCTCTAATTCTGGTTGATAATTTCTCTCTGGAATGCTTACAACACATGTGACGTTGTTTATCCTGTACTATTCCCGTTACATTCCACTTCTTTACACGAACACTGCAGATGACATGTGATATATAAAATTGTTGTTATAAATTTGAATGAGATCACATTGTGTGTCCGGAACTAATAAACATGGATGGAAAATTCATTCCGATTCACGATTTGTATTTTCGCTCCAGAAGGAATTACAAAAAACTTAAAACGACATCATGGTCTTATCGAGTGCATAAGAAAAAAATCGATGGAAATTCAAGCTTACTAGAATGCCTTTGCATCTAGACTGCCATATGTTGGTTGAGCCAGCAAAATAGTGGATAAATTAGGCTGAATTTTTTTTCTCGTTTGGAGAATGACCAGCATCGAATGATAAACATGGAAACGGATTACATAATGATGATGATAGTCCAATATTTAGATGCTCGAATCACTATTTGCTAACATGATTGAAGTGAAAGAGATGAGTGATCAGGATATCTTGGCACGTTCCTCCTCCGGCTCTACAGAGTATGTAAATGAATCGGAGACCGCGTGTAAAAACTTTTGCAACTTCATATGGTAAACAATCTCGGTTCCGGGGCATTGACGTTGTAAGCTCATAAAAGGAACAATTATATTTGAAAATCATTTTTCAATAAAATGGAAATGCTTTACTCTCACGGTACGATGCACTTATTTTAAAAATAACAAAAAATAAGGACTATAAAGTTTTTACCATTTTAAATGCTCCATAAAATCTAGTTCATTTGACATTATCATTTTTTAATTAACGGAATAGATGGAGAAAAGATTGATACCTCCAGGATTTAGTGCATCAAAAGCCAAAAATTATGTTTCAGCTTCGAAATGGGACCCATTCTCTAAAACGAAGAACTGAACTCTTCGGATAAAACTTGCAACGGCACATCAGAATTTTTCCTACACATATATGTCGCAACTTCATTTTCTTGCTCAGTTTTGTCCTGCTGTGGCAAGAGTTCTTTCAACCTATAAGCTGCCTAATATTTTAAATTTAGATGGAATGCTAATATCAACAGAATGGTGGTCCTGCTCCCTGCTTCATCAAGTGTCTCTCATTGTTATCGGACGCATTTTCGGAAAGAGTGATCAGCCGCGATCGAAAGAGCCTTGGCCAGCGCATAACCCCAACCTCAGTCCGCTTCACTACTGATGTTGGGAGAGATGGAATCCATTGTCCACGAACGCATGCCAGCATCAATTATATATCTGAAGAAACTGTTAAGCATAGTCGTGACATGAATCAGCAAGTGAAAAGTCGTCGTGCAACGTTGCTAGCTTCATCCGATGGGTTCAGATTTGTGCTCATAAAAATGGGTACTATTTCGTTAAAGATTTCATTTTATATGATGCATCAAAACATGTAAAGTCCTTTCATTTTTTATTCATTCAATTAGTTAAAAGTTTAAAGTGTCACACGATGACGATTAGGAAACGCGTTTTAATTGCAAGAAACATTATAAGCCTTGGCACTTGTCATTGCGCTGCCGCTGTCACTGACATTAGGAAGACATTATTACGCTGTGCACACATCTGAGTAGTTATGTAGAAATCTCACAGCACCATTAAAATTGGAAGACCTTAGAACCTAAATTGAGTGGGTTTGGACCGATTAGTTCCGATATGGCTTGTTGATAATTGTCGAGGCCAGACGGTGAGGACACGTGAAGCTATGTTGTTGAATATTGATGATGGTCGAGGCCAGAAAGTGAGGCCACGTGAGGCTTCATTGTTGGATATTGAGAATTGTAGTCAGCTCTGGAAAGCATTATCGTCTCCAACAGCATTCAATTATGGTGAAGAAGAGTTTCAGTTGTCCACTGGTACTCATCATGAGGACTCATTTGAACCGGCACTGTTATGTCATAGAGTTGACGAGACCACAAGAACTGTTCAATTCCATTTCAATATCTGATACCTTGTTAATGCCCGCATGAAAATACACCGGAGAAGACATTGCATGACTTGCAGTGCCTGATAAATCCGTTGCAAGCGATTAGGTTGGAGGTTACCGGTAGAAGCTGTGAATGAACTATCTTGGTGACATAGACTTAAGATTAGTGTTTCCGGATGTCAGTGTGGTTCGATTAGCCACTCTTGACTAGAAGCACCACATTCAGAACAGGCTTTATTTGACTTTTGAGTACTTTGCAAAATGACATCGAAAGAATGGTAAAGCGCCTCAGTAGATTAACAGTTAATGATCTTAAATTCTGCTGAAAATTTGATTCTGTTTTTCTATGTTGCAGCATGTGATCAGATCTTTAAATGCCAATCAGTTTGGCGAGCATCTGAATGTATGGTTCTTAGGAGTTCCGTTACGAGAGTGTCCACTGCCTTGCTTGATGAGAGATCCTGGTACCAAGCTAATTTACCAGTAGGGCATGGAGGCCTCGGGTTACATCCCGTCGATATATTATACCAGTTGGACATGGAGACCTCGGGTTACATCTCGTCGATATATTTTACCAGATGGACATGTATACCTCTGGTTACATCTCGTCGATGCATTTTATCAGTTGGACATGGAGACCTCGGGATACCTCACGGCGATATATTTGACCAGGTGGAAATGAAGATCTTGGGTTACATCTCGTCGATATATTTCACCAGATGGACATGGAGACCTCGGGTTACATCTCGTCGATATATTTTACCAGTTGGACATGGATACCTCGGGATACATCTCGTCGATATATTTTATCAGTTGGGCATGGATACTTGTTAGTTATCCAATGGAACGTGTGGATGTCGATCTGATCGACATACCGACGAGTTACTCCCGCAACAAATATTGCCTAACGATTGTGGATCATTTTTCAAAGTACGTTTCCGGTTACCCATTTCCAAACAAATCCGCTAAAGTCGTATCCAACGCCCCGATGCAATTCGTCGCTGAAAATGGTTGTCCTCTCGAGCGATCGAGGTGAGGAATTTGTGAACAAACTTTTCAATGAAATCAAAAGTAAAGACCAAACTAACCTCTGCATTTCACCCTATGAGCAACGGTTTAACGGAAAAAATGAACTCCGTCTGTAAACGACAACGACAACGTTCCCCTTGTTACCCTTGCGATCAATACCGCCTTTCAAACAAGCATCAACGACGTTCCTTTCTTTCTGTTTCAGGGTTGAAATGCTCACCTTCCCTTCGGAGATTTCTTCTCAGAACAACCAATCAATTACACCAGTGATACTATCTACGCTGTCGAAATTTCACTGAGGTTAGCAAATTCTTTTTGTCAAGTAATAGAACAGTCCATGATAGCCCATGACAAATCAGCTCAGTATTACGACAAAACGGCCAACAGCAAGCACATAACACCGAGATCCTTAGTTCTCCTACGAACTGAAACGTCAAAAAACAGAAAGCGCGCAAGGCTGGCCCTCTCAATTCATTGGCCCGTACAGAGTACTCGAATGTAACAATGACACCGATACGATAGGTGGTGTTCGCGTCAATAGGTTGAAGCTGACCCACTTGCGACTAGATGAGTCCTACCGGTACAACAATGGTAATGAGGCGTCGACCAAAACCTACCACACCGCCCTCATTGCAGTCGCGAGCGACCGTCAATCCGATGAGGCCGAGCAAATAACGGGAACTGAACCAAGGCCAAGATACAACCTTAGAAGTAGCAGAAAATAGTTTATAAGGTGTGAACATAATTTTAATTTGTATGTAGACAGAAATAGGATTGTGTTAGTCATGTTATGTGTAGTTTCAAATTTGTTTTGCAACATTTGTCCATGACAAGTTCAAAAATCCATTTATTGAACAAGTTTTTGTAAATAGCTCGCACGTGCGATTCAACCTGTGACCATGTAAAGAGTCCGATCAATATGATCAACAACTCTAACCCTATTTTCAAACTCTAAGTAAGAGGCAGTGAATTCTCTATTATTCTGCAGCTCAGGATTATGTCCTTGCCACTGTTTGACTTAATTACTCAAGGGAACACGCACTGCCAAATAATGCACTTCACTAAAAACTCTCTCTGCTCTCTTCCGCCTAATGGCAGCCACACGCCGGCTTTCCCTCCTCCAACCCATGGCAGCCACACACCGGCTTGCCCTCCCCCGTCCCATGGTAGCCACCCACCGGTTCCAAGAGACGACCGAACAGCCAAACCCGGGCTCACCCCCTCCTCCAGTCATATGATGCCGCCATGTTGCCAGTATCAGCTCAATGAAATTTCAAGCCGTGCGTATAAATAACGAGAAGCACCTACCCACAACGGGAGAGCACAAGAACGAAACGGTGATGCTAATCACCACCCACGACGAACAAATGTGATTTCAATCACCACCGTCCTCGTAGAAGGAATACGCCCATGGTTGTTCACTTTGGGAAACAGCTAATATCTTCTCACATCGCACCTGGAATAACCGTCCTCGTGATGGCCAGCGTTGATGTCTCCCTATGAAGATCGACGAGTGAACCGAGAAAGAATCGGTCCCCTCCTCCAGCAAGCAACAACTCCAGCCTTTCCAATAGATATATTCATAGAACCCACAAGAAAAAAAGCGACAGGTCTCGTATCATCTGCCAGGAGGCAGTGACATTGTCAAACTTAGTGGGGCGTGTTATAAGCCTTACATGACATAATATATATGTATTTATGTACAGTCGATGCTTTCAGTGACTATACGGGCTCTGGGAAGGGTATCAAACCGCACACCACTTGACATTCCTTTGCCCGCAGGTTGGAGCAGCGTGACACCCCAACGTGTAAAAAGAGTAATGTGTTTAATTATACGTGTTTTAGGTAATTGTACGAATTGCCGACCAGAGTGAGGTTCAGAATTAGAAATATGGGTAATGCTAATAACAAACCATCACCTGATACTTTTCTTCACGCGGAAGCCAATAGACCTCTTCAAATAATTGTATTGTGTAGAGCCGTGGCGTTATCCTGCCCCAATTTTCTTCTTAATTTCTTCTATATCATGTGAGTTTGAGTGTAGGTCTAGCAACCCTTGTTTAAGTAGCGCGGTGTGGAAACCTGTTGTGTGTATTTTTTAAATAACCCTCGGATTAGGTTACTTGCCCGAGAAACATATGCAAGTGTATCCCATTTGTACTTGTCTTACATGAAAAAAAATTTGGTGCCTGGTATTCGATAAAGAAGCGGGCCATGTTTCTGTCTCATAGCCAAATGTTAGCTCCTTACTCATAACGAATTTAGGGAAGATGTCTATGATTTTACATAACGGCGAAAAAATCTTGTGTGCCAATGAGAAGTTGACCAACTGTAGGGCAGTTTCTTCATTGAAGATATATTCCTACTCATAACGCAAGGCCCTCCTCGTTTGGGAGATTTTAGGTCATATGGGGCAGTTTGGCACTTGGGACAAACCACTCAGGCCACAGCAGAAGAACCAAAAGTTGAGTATTGGTTAGGCACATGGATCAGTGTTTTGCTCAGAGGGGTAGGATTTCATCACATGTTACTGATCACGACTAGAGCGTGTAACTGATCACGACAGGAAACTTCCTCGATATTCTACAAGATGATTAGTTTTTTTTTACAATGATTTTGATACAATGACGGATTCACTGAATAATATCGTGTTCGGCGTCATCGGCCATGGCAGTGGTTATCTCTGGAAATTAAAATGTTCTGAGAGTCATTCTGCTGTAGATGTTCATGAATGCTAGAAAATGAATTCATAAATATAAACGCTTTGTTATTGCACTGGAATCAAGACAGTTATAAACAATGTGTAAAATTATTATTGACCTAACAGGAGTTATTTATAAGCATTACGGTTCTGGTTTGGTAAGTTAGGTTGCGTTCAGTTCTGGTACTATAAAGGTTTAATCAAATGTCTGAATTAGCATTTGCTATTTTAGGTCTGATTTCCTGTAGACGGTAATAATTTATTCTCGATTTCTCATCACATGTCAGCAAGAAAATGTGATTCAGATAAAATATGTCCATCTTTAAATATTGTTGAGATTATGAAAAAAATCGCTTTCATTTTCTAAATTTTTGGCGTTTGGTACACTTGAGGCAACTACCAATACGACGCTGGTATGGGCTTATGATATTTCACTACATCTTTGTAAAGTGTGTAGATATATACTTTAAGGATATTGCTGTTTCTTACCCTTGTTTATTGGACGTAATATGCAGCAATTTTTGTTCATGACCGCATGTAAAAATGCTGAATATATGTCCAACTAGAATTGGAGTGTGACTAGTCTACTGCAAAAAATGTTGCGTATTTATTTCAAACACTAAATACCCTACCAGTATCTAGCTGCGTCGGGGCGATAAACTCCTACATAACCTGTGATTGTTTCTGAAATAAATCAAATTAAAACGCTTCGATCGATGTTGACAATTATTGTTTTTGAACCCTGGCGACAACATCTCTAGAATCTTCATTCCATTGTAATGCGCCAGATGATAATATACCATTGTTTGTTCCATTCAATTGGAGAGATCACCAATGTTAACACCACCCACCCCTGTTACAATAAGAGGTACTTTGCCGACTTGAACCTTCTTCTGACAGGGAATCCGTCCACACGATCTATGTTGGCCCTGCTAGATATACATTCTTCCATAATTCAAAGCCCCAGGAAGGCCATTTGAAGAAGTACAAAACTGGCACTGTGGGCAAAGGGCAACTCAGTGGTGTACAGTAAATCATGATGAGGCTGCTGCTGGAATATATTTACGGCCTTTGAGGCGGCATTAGCAGATGCCTGGACAATGTAAAGTGGACAAACGGCTCCTTTGTGCCTCGACAGGGATTAATTTTCATTGCAATGAGTTCATCAGTAATTACAACTTATTGTCTCCCAGAAAATATATTTCGTAGGAATTATTTCAAATCAGCTTCCGGCATGAGATACTTCGCAAGTAAACTCGGTTCTATACGAAGAACGTCGTAATACCGCATTGCTGTATATCTATAAGCCAACTATGAAACGAGCAATGCGAGAACAGCTGTATTTTTTTAATGTGTGTGTTTGTCCAGGAGGTGTTTCATTTCAGTGATACTTGAATGTACGCAAATGAAATATAAACGAAACTATGTCATAATTGCATGTTCGTCTACATAAATTGATATTTCAAATAATGGGTTACATGGCATTGGTAATTTTTGGCAAAACCTTATAAACCTTTCAGTGGACTGATTTGAACACAGAAACGACCATTGATATCTGTGAAATTTTTCCTAATAAACTCTTTTCTTTTAGCTCCACCTTCGTGATATGAACGGCTCTAGAACAAAATCACTGTATGAAATTGCATGCAACCACAGCGTACAAATTATTCGAAGTTATACAATGTGTAGTTAAGGGTCAGGTTCTTTTATTGATGAACAATATTAAAAGTTTCATAATATTTTACATACATTTTTCCTAACTGTCTCACGTTTGATTAAAATACGTAGAAGCGATGTCCCCTTGTGTTTCGCTTCTTTGATCCCGTACACCAATAGTCAAAATTTAAACGCCAACACCATGGGAAAGCTACATCAGTTTGACAGCCACCACAGCTGTTCTCCTACTACCTAACTAAAAAACGACTACGAAAATAAACATGGGTAAATTTGGTACTTATGCTACTTACTTTCGCTGGATGGGATTTTTTTTTTTCAAAGGATCCTGTTATTTTGAAAGGGAGAGCGAGACGAACATTTTCCTAATTGTAATTTCCTAAAAGATATATGAGAGGATTCGTTACTAAATGCAACGCATGTTGTTCCAACCGAACTTCTGTCTGCTGACAGTGTCTGCTCAGCCGAAAGACTGCGGCACTAAAACCTAATGCCTGCAGTGAAGTGTTTCACTGATTTCATAAATTTTTCAGAAATAAAATGATTGACGACCTTGAATTAGCAAACAATAGTAAAGAAAAATAATCATTTCGCTTACCTGCACTGTAATAATGAAGGTTGTACTTCATTTTCTTCATTTGGCAATGCAAATCATTATCAAGAGTTTAACAACTGGATGAAAGTTCTTGCCGCTATTAACCTGGAAATCGACTGTAATTACAATATCAAATAATCCGAATATTATTCATGTCGAAGCTTTGCAAGTGACCTCATTCAAAAAGGAAGTCGTAGAAAAAGACTTAACAGCTGCAATTAACAAACTTGCATTACATGGCACAATCCGTTATTTCTAGTTGACGAACTTATATAACGGCTACCAAAACTGCTCAATAGTTCGGGTAGGGTCTGCGAGGAGCATCATTCTCGAAATTAAGGATTTAAGGATTTAAAGGATTTTAAAGGATTTAAAATTTATTTCGGTATAATGACATGTTGACAAATAACAGAATTATCAGAATACACAGATGATACGTACCAAGTCTTCGTCAGCGTGAGCTGTTCTGAAGACAACATTTGCTACCTGGGTGAATTTAATATTAACTTGAAACTAGGGTTGAAGAGTAAAGACCAACCGACGGACATTGTTCGAGGACATCCTCTACTCTCCACTTTTTAATATGTCGAGACAGATGCAAGCATTACATTAGACCATTAATTTCATGGCAAATAAGCAGAGTAAGTCTGATCACCGACGTTTACTTTATCATGACTATTTACTGTTTCAGCTGTCATTTACTAAGCTTGAGAGCAGAAAATGTCCGACATGAGGTTGTCTATTACATTACTCACACATTGTTTAACGTACGATGGCACGAAATTGAAACTAACTGCATGGTTAAAATGACTAATTAAAACATGCACACAGGAAAGAAATAATTCAATGAGTCAAAATCGATGGGTACACTAAATAGACGGATTTCTACGTGAACAAGATAATTGGAAATTTGAGCATGTGAGGCGAGAGAAAATATATATATATACAGAATGAAAGCATCTATAGATGAAATGTTGAAACACAAATAGTTGACACGGTAAATTGCATAGCAGAAGTAAATTACAATTCAAGAGTTTCTGCACGTTCAAGTTCAAACAGGTATAATTTTAATTTACTTTTAAAGGCAGCAATACTTCTGCCGGTCCTTCATAAATATGGTAATAGAATTCCAGGTTTTAGCAGCTCTGTATTTTAAAAATAGTTGGGACTGTGGGAATTGGCAAATCCGCATTGTTGCGAAGATCATAAATAGGATTATTTATAATGAAAAAACTGTTTACAATGTAAGTTAAATGATTCCAAGCTTTGTAGACAAACACTGCAGCGGAAAAGTTAATGATTTGACACAGTGGAAGAATGTTGCATTGACAAAAGAGAGGCAACGTGTGGTCACGTCTGCTAGCATGCGATAGTGTTCTGATGACACGCTTTTGACTATGAACAATAGGTCTTAAGTTTGTTTTGTAGGTAGATGCAAACACGTTAACACAATACGTCAGAAAAGGATGAATAAGGCTATAGTACAAAAGCCTTTTAGCAGGAGTGGTAAGACAATTTCTAATTTTGTATAGGATGCCACATGATTTGGATGAGACGTGATCTCTCCAGTTTAGTCTCTGATCAACGATAACACCAAGAAACTTTGTTTTTGCTACATATGCCACCTGTTGACCGTTCCATTCGACTTGTGTGTTAGGAATAGGTATCATCCTCCTGGAAAATATCATGGCCTGCGTCTTGTCTACATTAAGCGTCAGCTTGTTGGATGTGAACCAGTTTGAGATGTGAACCAATTGATTATTCATATTAGTAATAGTATCATTGAGTTTTTTCCCGGTCGAATAAACTGTAGTATCATCTGCAAAAAGTACAAAGGATAACCTGTTGCTAGTGTTTACAATGTCATTAATATATATATAAGGAAGAGCAAAGGTCCCAGGATCGACCCTTGCTGAACTCCTATATTTAACGTACTGTCTAAAAGTGTTTACAAGTGTATAAAGGCAACAACAGGCCTTTTGGCCCAAAATGGGTTGCCTTTAATAGAAGGAGGTAAGTTCTGAAGTAGAACGACTTCTGTTTTATTAGATCGAGAAAGGGAAAGTTTGTTGAAGGAAATAACATTTAACAATGATTATCGAAACAACTCAAACAAGCACCTGAAGATAAGCCACCGACCTAATCAACACACACGGTGTTGATCTGAGATTGTACAGTTTCATTCCTCGAAAACCGAATTACAACGAGCAGGTACCTCTGCCGGGCACCTTATTTACCGTGCCAGTGCCAGGTCCTGGCACTAATTTAACCGTATGGGTGTCAATGTCGAACACCATTTTTCACGAATATACTGGTGAAAGTGCTATAGATGGGAGCTATTTAGCGGCGATTTTGGTAGAATTTATCGAGCCGTGATTTAAACGTTTCGATTGTATCGCTGTTCACAACTTCCGCGGGAAGT
>SDVV010024390.1:0-12595 GCA_016164225.1 Gammarus roeselii
CATATATATTCATTCTGAAAAGTAAGCAATTTACAGCAGTTATCCTGTTTTTGGGTGTTCATTTTTGCGAAGCCAGTCCACTATAGATTAAAGTACCACTCTCTACCAGAGAGGTCACGGTCGATTAGTTAGCCCTTTATTGACACCACTCTCTACCAGTTAGGGTATTGCAGAGCAGGTAACATTTTAATTATGCCACTCCATTCCGGGGCGGATATTGCAGATCATTAAACCATTTCATAATGCTACTCCGAACTAGTGCCAGTATTCCAGAACCGTTACCCCTTAAGTAATACCACTCCATACAAGAGCTGGTTTGCATAGCAATTCACTCTCTAGTAATACCATTCCCTACTAGAGCGGGTGTTGCAGATCAGTTATCCCTTTAATAATACCATTGAATTACAGAGCGGGCATTGCAGATCAGTTAACCCTTTCATAATACCACTTCCTATTGGAGCGGGTATTGCAGGTCGGTTAACCCTTTCATAATACCACTTCCTATTGGAGCGGGTATTGCAGGTCGGTTAACCCTTTCATAATACCACTTCCTATTGGAGCGGGTAAAGCAGGTCGGTTAACCCTTTCATAATACCACTTCCTATTGGAGCGGGTAAAGCAGGTCAGTTAACCCTTTCATAATACCACTTCCTATTGGAGCGGGTATTGCAGGTCGGTTAACCCTTTCATAATACCACTTCCTATTGGAGCGGGTAAAGCAGGTCGGTTAACCCTTTCATAATACCACTTCCTATTGGAGCGGGTAAAGCAGGTCAGTTAACCCTTTCATAATACCACTTCCTATTGGAGCGGGTATTGCAGGTCGGTTAACCCTTTCATAATACCACTTCCTATTGGAGCGGGTAAAGCAGGTCGGTTAACCCTTTCATAATACCACTTCCTATTGGAGCGGGTAAAGCAGGTCAGTTAACCCTTTCATAATACCACTTCCTATTGGAGCGGGTATTGCAGGTCGGTTAACCCTTTCATAATACCACTTCCTATTGGAGCGGGTAAAGCAGGTCGGTTAACCCTTTAATAATATCACTCTCTACTAGAGCGGGTATGTAGATCATTTACCCTTTATTTATACCACTGCATGCTAGAGCGGGTAATTCAGATCACTTCACCATTAAGTAACACCACTTAAAACTCGTGCGGGTATGTAGATCAATCATCAAGCTCTTTACAAATAGCACTCCGAACCAGAGCGGATATTGCAAATCAGTTAACACTGTAATAATCACTTCCTACTAGAGCGAATATGCAGATTAATCAGCCCTTCAATAATATCACTCGATATCAGAGCGGGTACTGCAGATCAGTTAACTCTTATTTCAGACAGGAATTGCAAGGACCTTGAAGCGATCTTCCCTCAAGAACATTTTACCCTTAGGCACTGTAACGACTCTTGACAGCTGGAGGTGCCCTTTCTAGGCCCACTGTGAGGCACACAGCGTAAATGTTTCCCCAGCAATCACAGCGGAACAGAACCAGGCCTGCTACCTCCTAGATGCAGGAGGTCAGGAGCCGTGTCTTCGAATCGTGCTGCCGCGATTGTGCTTTGCTCACCTATTTTCTGGAACCTATCCAATCCTATAACCTTGCCTGACGACCCAGCTGTTTCTGTAGGATCCAGTATACAGCTCATGTGATTATTTGTTGAAATAGCAACGACCAATTCGGACTGGAGAGTGATATCACCTTTCCAACTTCTGAAATCCGTTTCGACTCGATCAAGACTCGACCGCAAACTGTCTCAACTCCGAGGGCCATCCCTCTGCCAAAACTCGTATTTTGTTCTGAATACCTGTCCTGACCCTGAACGTCATCCACCTACCAAGAGTTTTAACCTGTCCTGACCCGAGATACATCCTTCTGCCGTGACTCGTAACTTGTCCTGACGGCCTGCCCCAACCCCGAAACCCAATCTTTGCCCGCGTCCTTACGGCCCGGGTCGCCTGACACACAATGGCCGTCGAGGGACACGACGGGCAATAAACCTGGGAGGAGGAGCTGGTGACCGGCCTTGTTTGTCCCTCCGTCAGCAGCAACCAGGGGGCGAAGTGGGAGAAACGACAGGCGGGGCTGAATTGGAGTTAAAGGCGGGGTCATACGAGATACAATTGGAGAACCTAACGGGTGACAAAGGTGTGGTCAAGCGGAAGAGAAGGGTGGAATTAAACGAGAGATAATGGCGGGGTCACATGGGTGACAAAGGACGTTCGCCCGGGAGACGAAGGTGAGGTTCCACTAGAGTTAGAAGTGGGATCAAGATCGAAACAAAGGCACATTCACACATTTAACAAAGAGGTTATGCTCGGGTGGAGAAAGACGGGGTTATACGGGAGGTGAAAGATATGGTCACAGGTGGGACGAAAGACGGTGTCACACAGGAGACGAAAGGTGGGTAACACGGGGAACGAAATTACACGGGGACAATGAATCACTAACCCATTCAATCTTGACTGTGATAGATTCAGTTTTCTAAAGAAGTTTGAAGTCACGTTTCCTGGCAAAGTTAGTTTTTGCTTTAATCGAAAAAGTGATAAACTGGTGCATTTAAACTTGGAAGAGAAGTGTCCCCAGCTGCTTCAAGTCTTGCTTCCCACGCGGAGAGTTAGGTTGGAGCTTGATCACACAGGGGACAAAGAATACAAGATCCTGGTCATAAATTAATTCACCGACGGCTCCAAACTCTGCCACAAAGTGAACTGTTTAAAACTAAATTGGCGATGACGCCAATCTCTGCCACGGATCGCATGTCCATTCAAAGTGACTTGAAGAAACTAGCAGACTGGGCCGACAAGTGTCAAATGGACTTCAATATTGAAAAATGCCCAGTTATGCACGTTGAAACCCACAATCGGAAATCCAACCCTTTGATGGCAGAACAGCACCTGGCTGAGGTGGACCAACTACGAGATATTGGAATATTAATAACCAATTATTCCAGTGGCAGAAGCCAACTGGATGCTAGCCAAAATAAATTTAATAAAGTTCTTGAATTAATATCCATACATTCTCACATCCGGCTGAAGGACGTTATGCTTGCAATTACTACTCCTCTCGTGAGTCCCCAAAAGGAATTTTCAATCCAATTCTGGTGGCCTCACCTACCTAAGAGGTGATGCAAACTAAATGAGACGAATTCAACACAGATCAACACAAGATCACAAAATTGGACAAAGACATTACCACAACGACTGAAATGGAAAAATCATCAAATATCTAATTGGTTTCAATTAGGCCGTCCCCGAAGGGCTTTTTGATGGATATTGTAATCAAAGACATAGAAATGATGCACAAAAACTCAGAGAAATTTTTCAGAAGATCAGTTGCTAAAACTATTTTTCCAATTTTGTTACAAGGAACCGAGAACCGTTTGCCACATGATGTGGTAAACTATAACAACATCAACACATTCAAAAACTGTCCTGACAAGCACTGGGAGACCAATCCACCACCATACTAATTTACAACGGTGGAACCACAGCAGCCGCAGAATGAGGCAACCGCTGTTGAATCCGTGCAGCAGCTGGCAGCCCGGAAACTGGGCAGCACATCTGGGCTGGCTAGTAGTACTGGAAATTCGAATTATTATTGAAAGGAATTATTCAGTCTGTCCCAGGCTTACTAACTGTAGTTCTATACTATACTAGAGGTGCCTCTTCCTCCTCCGCATCGACGTGTTGTGGAGCCGTTTGAGTTGGGGGGAAACGAGTGGAAAACTAGTTCAAGACTCAGTAAAACTTTCATAAATGGGCATGAATGTTATGTGTTTTCATTCAGTGAATCAATTAGGCTGGTTAATATCTGTTTCAAATGGCATAT
Organism: Gammarus roeselii; assembly: GCA_016164225.1. Classification (NCBI taxonomy): domain Eukaryota; kingdom Metazoa; phylum Arthropoda; class Malacostraca; order Amphipoda; family Gammaridae; genus Gammarus; species Gammarus roeselii. The sequence goes on from SDVV010024390.1 coordinate 3,835, forward strand.
CCGGATTAGACCAGCATTCAACCACGTGGGATGCGATACATTCTGGTCGATTTTAGCACTCACTGTTTATGCTTGCCATTCGTCACCATCGTCCATGATTGTAATTTTTTGAAAAGCATATTAGTTATCGGGTCAACTATATGCAAGTATTGATAACATTATTGATCATTAATAATCTTACTTCGACTAAAATTGAAGCCATAAAATGAGTGCTATTACTACATTTACTAAACGTAAGCCCGAGCTACGTTTATCTTGTGTTGGATGGCCGTGTGGATGGCGCGCTGGACTCGACAGTGTTCGGATCTTGGTTACGGACTATGAGAAAGTTTTTCCAATTACGAAACCGCGCTTCGTATAGATTCAGTTTGTGTCGTTGATCATTTCAATATGTTGTTCAGCATTAGTCAGATGAAGCCATTAGGGTGCACCAGTGGCAGGATTCAGGCAACATCAAGACGTTGCGTTATTATGTTAGATATGGAGACATTTCATATTGGTGTTTAAGGACAATTCCTATTGTAAATCAAAGTCATTATAATTTAAGAGTGAAAAGTCCCTTCTACACCCCTGGATATCTGCGGCCCTGCCTCTGACGATTCAACAATATTTGCCGCCGTGATGCATCCTGCTTTGAAAAAAGACTAAGGAAGGCAGGATGGCTCAAGGCAGCGACAGGATGGGCCGTCAGCTAAGGAGATTAGATGCCAGGCCGAGAGACGTGATTTTAAACATAGGATATCCAGGGGTGTAGAAGGGACTTTTCACTCTTAAATTATAATGACTTTGATTTACAATAGGAATTGACCGTAAACACCAATATGAAATGTCTCCATATCTAACATAATAACGCAACGTCTAGATGGCGAAACATTCAATCAGTAAGCTTAGTGCATATCCTTCATGCACACAATATGTGTGGTGGCGCACAGCGCACCGTAACGCGTTTATAAGTTACCATCCAAGCTGGGTTGAGAATTCTTAGATATATGATTTACATCGACTCTAACGTCACAGTCTCACACCTGAGGGCCTTGGCGACACTCCCTCTCTGCCCCTGATCGACTGTACCTCTTCACTGCTCCTGATAACCTGCGCCCCTTCACTGCCCCTGATCGGCTGCCCCCCTTTACTGCTCTTGTTCGACTGCACCGTTCACTGTCACAGATCGGCTGCACCACTTCACTGCTTCTGATCAACTGCATCCCTTCACTGACCCTGATCAATAACACACCTTCACCGCTTCCTGATCGTCTGCACCTCTTCACTGTCCCTGATCAGCTGCAACCCTTCACCATCCCTGATCGGCTACACCCTTCACTGCCCATGATCGACTGCATGCACCTCCTTCATCTTCCCTGAACGGATGCACCCCTTCACTGCTCCTGATCGACTGCATGCCCCCCTACACCTTCCATGATCGGCTGCACCCTTTCACTACACCTGATCGACTGCGTGCACCCCCTACACCTTCCCTGATCGGCTGTACCCCTTCACTGCCCCTGATCGACTGCGTGCACCCACCTAAACCTTCCCTGATCGGCAGCACCCCTTCAATGCCCCTGATCAACTGCGTGCACCCCTTACACCTTCCCTGATCGGCTGCACCCCTCACTGCCCCCGATCGACTGCGTGCACCCCCTACATCTTCCCTGATCGGCTGTACCCTTTCACTGCCCCTGATCGGCTGTACCCCTTCACTGCCCCTGATCGACTGTGTGCACCCCGTTACACCTTTCCTGATTGGTTGCAAAAATGACTAAGCCTTGAATGAGCAGAGGCAGTGGCAACTTCTTGTCACAGTTTGTGACAGAAGCCGACATCGCGTTGCTAGTGAAAGAGCTCGTTGCAAGCGGCGTGTTGACATTTGCCCAAGCTAACGTTATTAATAGCAATCGTTGCTGTTGACAACCAGTAATGCTAACGAGAGTCAGAAGGCGTTGTTTAATAACGGCGTTTATTGCTACTTGTAGCGAGTGCACAACGATTCAGGTTCTATCAATATTAATGCGGTGTTATTAGCCTTGCATCGTTGCAAGGGAGGTATATTGTGTTTCTGAACACGAGTCCTGCTATCACAGCAGTTATCAAGTAAGTAGGAACTATGGGAGGGCATTATGACCGCCATTCCGAGACGATAATCGCCACATTTATAGCTGGGTTATACTTTAAATATTCTGTTATGCAATTTCAGTGACAAAATTATAATTGGCTTTGGAAACGGCATATAAACTCAGAAGTTTGCACGAACGCTTCCATTCTTTGCCTGTAGTTATTAAGGTTGGCCATGATTAGCTTGCCACATTTCATCAAATTGTTTTCTACTGTAACAGTACAGAAAATTACTCAAATGGTGGGCAGTTTTGTTACAACAAAGAGGTGTTTTTCGGCCTTTTATTTATATTCTCGACAGGGATGTGAAATTACGATTGATAATTTCAAATAACGCTGCAAAATACATACCGTAATGCTAATCACCGCAATGCTAATCACATCAAATTGCAGACCAATTTTTTGGACATCTCACGTAGTCGAAATATTCGAAAAAATAATGAAAGGCCGAATAGTGGATTTTCTTGAGAAAAAATTAATGATTCAACTCTAAGCAATATGATTTCAAAAGAAAGAGAAGCACATTGACCCAACTACTGGAGCACTATGGTGAACTGATCTATGCATTATGTGATGTATATTTTACCAAGGCCTTTGACAAAGTAGATCACAGGATACTGTTATCAAAACTAAATAACGCTGGTATCCAAGGAATGTTTATAAATTGATCAAAACCTTTCTTAAAGACGTAACTAGAAGTGTGGTAGTAAATGGAGAAATTTCTGCACCAGTGGAAGTCCTTAGTTGGGTCCCAGAAGGCACTAGGCTTGTCCCTCTGCTTTTCTTAGTAATGACCAATGGTCTGAGCTAAAACCGTCCAAAAACATCAGTCTCCTGCTTCGCAGATGTTGAAAGAATATTTGGTATTGTCAAGGATTTGAGAAGTGTAGAAAATGTTCAAACTGATCTGATAACAATATGCAATTCAAGGAATCTAAATTGGAATCGCTGAGATATGGGAAATTTTTTGACGTAACAACCAAGGCTTTATATCATTCTAGCAATAACGCAGCTATTGAAGAAATAGAAAACCTGCGTGTTTTAGGCGTTCTAAAGCAAAACAATGCTTTATTACATATAAAAATTGCAAAGGTTGAGGTCAGTGGCAGAAGACTGTGTACCGGGGCCGCGAGAATCATTCTGGTTTGAGATAAAAAGGCAATTTTGACTCTTGGGACACAATTAATTCCACCAGTTATTGACTTTTACTCTCCCCTCTGGATCCCACATAAACAGAAAAATCTGGATAGTTTTGAAGCTGTGCAAAGAAGCTTCACATCTAATATTAGGGTGGTACAGAAAATGGACTGTTATGACAGATTAAACGCACCCAATCCAAAGACGTTTGAAAGATTCGTGGTCATAAACGCTTGGATAATACTTGATGGTTACACAGCCAATGTCAACGAAAACAATTGTATCAAAAGTGACCATGAGAAACCAGGCAAGAATTGGCAAAAGGTGTTGCTTCAAAGTGACAAAACCAACAGACGGAGAAGCAATGCAAACAGTTGTATTTAACAGCCTCACGTGCCGGGCACCTCGGTTATTCAAACGAATGCCACTGGAAATATTTACGGGATATCAAACGTGTGCCTCAGTTGTCAGCCATAGCAAAAATCTTGAGGTTAAAGAGCCAATTCTACAAGTACCTCAGCTGTATTCCGGATCTACCCATAATTAATTGATCCCCTTAATCTGGGGACAACTCCCTACTCAACCGTGACGCCGAGCCGGGATCCGACTGACGAATGTGTCCGCAACATGCAAATGCTGGTGCCGCAGCACGAGTAGAGAGTGTCCCCACAGATGTGGACCGGGGGCAGCTGCGCTGTGACCTGCTGTAACAACGAATAAATTCCAAGTATCCGAGTAATTAAGTACTATGCCATCCTCAACGAGGTGATCTGTTCATTTATTACTAAGTTCTCAAATTCATTCGCTGTCGGGAGAAAACAATGTTAAATGTATTCCAATCGACTCATTTGTCCTGTGCAGTGATTACGTGTGTGTCAACACGACCGACTACGATAGGTATTTTGGATTATTTTATGCAATGCGAGCACCAAAACCCGATTGTGCCAACTCATATTTGTTGCTTTTCTAAGAGCCAATAGCTCATCTCGTTTGCTGCTCAAACAGTATGTGATGCTATGTTCCGATTAACTTGGAGTTTATTTCACCACATGACTGCTTGAGCGAGGTGCCTCATCCCAAATCTCGGCCATCTCACTCTACCCTGCTCATCTAGTTTGCTCCTGTTCCAGACGTCATCTCGTCTGCTAGTCGATTAATCCTTATGTGCTGGGCCAGGGTCATCCGAGAGCTAAGCTCGTCCTCTCGCAACAGCTACTCAAGCTACGTACGTCACCTTGGATATTCTCCTCCGGCGACATCCCACTGTTGTTGTTGTTGCTCAACCTCAACTACCTCTGCGATAGAGGGGCCACGGCCAGCGCACAGCCCGAGGCCCGGGAACCCACCGACCTGTGCGTGTTGGGAATGCTACCGCAGTTGATAGACCCTATATAAGGCCTGCACCCCTGAGGTAGCTGATACTGGGTGCCGTGCCCAACCACGGGTGCCGTGGTTGGGCACGACGTCATGACGTGCTTGACCGTATCGGATGAACCCCAGCACCGCAAGCAGAGATCGGAAAAGACATTTCCCAGTCCATGCTGGTATGATTGTAGGCCGTGTGGTGCCCGCACCGCAGCCTTGACAGGTGGACCCTGTCACCCCTGGGCAGCCCCAACTCTTCTACGTCCACCCCAGGCGGGTGGCTCTGCAAGATTGTATTGACTCTGTATTCATCTAATGCAAGGGCTGTAAAGTGTGTGTATCTGTTTGTGCTTGGATGTGCTATCTTTAGGTTCAGGAATGGTCGCGTAAAGGGAACTGAAGTGTGTTGCCGGTGTTATATGTAGGTGTCGGTTGGTTGGACGAGGGTTCAGTAGGTTGTGGCAGGGGTGTGCCATGTCTGTAATCTCGTTGAAGAATTGTGTCCCTCTCATATCAAGACGATGCCTGAGTGGGAGGACCTTGGTTTCTTCATGCGAGTGCGGAATGTGAGTGGCCTGTGTACAGCCCGTTGCGATGCGCAATGCCGTGTTCTGTATCCTTTACGTGAGGGTAATGTGTGTAGGCGCAAGGTCCTTTGCATGAAGTTAATGCGTTGGAGATTACGGGCCTGATGAATTGCTTGTGTAATGTTGTAATTGATTCCTTGGAGTGACCGTAAGAAGTTGTAGTGAGTACTCTAGACACGTTCAGGCTGGGTCTGGTTTTGGTGTTGATGTTGATTGTGTGGGGCTTGAATGTCATCCTCGTGTCCTAAGTTACTCCAAGGATAGTTGTAGTGGGGCTGTGGGGTATACGGGTGTTGTTGAGCGCGACATGGGGGTGGATGCGGTGTTCACTGTTATCAGGATTCAACTGTGTGAGGAACTACTTGCTTGCGAACACCTTCATTCTGTTGTGCCGCAGCCAGAGTTCAAGAGAATTCAGGTAGTGCTGGAGGTGTGCAGCTGCGGTCTCGTGTTTGTGGTGTTGTATGATTATTGTGAGATCGTCCGCGTTTGAACTGATGTGGGTGTTGAGTTCTGTTCGAATGGGCAGGTCGTGCACAAAGGCATTGAAAATGGAGGGGGAAATCACAGATCCCTGTGGGACACCATTGGGGAAGTTGCGGATTCGAGAAAGCTTATTGTTGAAGACAGTGTGTGCATGTCTACCAGAGAGGAAATTAGCAAGCCACTTATTGTAATTTGGATGAATAAGGGTGTTGAGTATTTTGTTTATGAGGACGTGTCTTTGAACTGTGCCGAAGGTCTTGCTAATATCGATAGCGCATATCAGGGTTCGTTTAGCTGGCTTCTTTTGGTTCAGGCCTTCATGGATGGTCGGGGTGAGGTTGGTGAGGAGTGTGGTTGTGGAGTATTGGGGCCTGAAACCCTGTTGGGCACGGAAAAGTGGAATGTGTGCGTTAATTTTGATTTTCGAGGGGTTTGAGAGAAGGGAATTGAGGCTGGGTCTGTAGGGACTTTTTTGGGATTTAGGATGGGGATGATTTTGGCTTGTTTCCAGTTGTTGGTTATTGTATTGTGTAATACGGAAAAGTTAAAAATGTCTGTGAGGGCCGCGATGGCGTGTGGCCCTAGGTGCTTAAGGTGAATGTATGATATGCCGTCTGGGCTCGCTGCTGAGGAATTTTTCATCTGGCGGATGGCGGCCATTGGCATGGCTGGTGTGAAGGGAGTATCTGTGTTTGGATCGGTCTGCAATCTGTGTAACTGTTTGAGTATCCTCCTGTTGTTTGGGTGGTATGGTAGGTGGCAAGTGTTTGCATAGTGTTGGTTGAGTATGTCTGCTTGTTATTTGTCTGATGGTACGGTGTGGGTGTTGGGTGGGAGGATTGCGTCATGTGTGTCGATGCGGTTTGTGTTAGTGTTGTTGAGGCTCCTAATGAGATTCCATAATTTTGATGGTGAGGTTCGGAAGTTAGTGTTTACAAGCACGTCCCGCCATAGGTTCGTCTGTTGCTCCCGGATATCTGCATCTATTTCTGCGTCAAGGATTTGAATCCGAGTGATTCGGTCGTTGGTCGAGGGTAAATTACAAAGGTGGTTTCACTGCTGAATGTTCCGCTTAATGTTGGTCAAGAAGGCTGGATTAAAGCCGCGGACGAACACGGCGAGTATGTGTTGTCTGTTGAGTACTGTGATGAAGTGCTTCGTGGCTGTGTCAATGGATGTGTATTAGGTGATGTCAAAGTCTTGTAGGGTGATTTCAATTGATGTTGTGTATTCGTCCCAGTCTGCTCTCTTGTAGTTGCGAAACGTGTGAGGGGGCTTGTCGTGGATTGGGGATCGAAGTTGGTTGTTAATGACTATTGGACGGTGGTCGGATGACATGTCTTGGTAGACCGCCTATTGACAATTTTGCGCGAGATTAGGGGAGCAGAATGAGACGTCTGGGGAAGTCCGTTGTGTGTTGGGATTAAAAGATTTTCGAGTGGGTGTGTCTGCGTTGTTTAGTGTGATGAGTGTGTCTAGGAGGTGACCGCCCTTCCGGTCACCTCCCTGCGAGGCGAGCCAGGAGGGGTCGTGCGCGTTGAAATAACCTAGGGCGAAGGTGTTAGTGGTTGTGTTGAGGTAGTCCAGGTGGTGTGTATAGTGAGGTGGACATGAACTGGATGGAGGGATGTAAATGATAAATATATTTTTTTGTATGTGAATCTGTATGTGTAGTGATTGTAGTTCCAGAGTGCGGTCAGGAGGAAGTTGTGCGATGATAAAAGCGGTTGTGTTGGTGAAGTGGAGATTTTTATGTACTAGTGTAATGAGTCCGCCACCACCGTCGTTGTTAGGACGGTCGTGGCGGCGTGTTGTGTATCCAGGAAACTTTGGTGTTTTGGAGTGTTGTTTAAGTTTTGTTTCCTTGAGAAGGGTGATGTGGATTTGGCGTTTGTGTAAGAAATGATCCACTTCGAATTGTTTTCCACCAATGCCGTTTGTGTTCATTTGTAATATATTTAGGTGTTTGTCATTGGCTTGGGGTTGGTGTGGAGATACCGGGGGTGGGGGTGAGGCGACGGGGTGAGGAGGTGGAGGCGGTGGTGGGGGGGGGGTGTGGGACGTGGAGCCTGGGACAAGGTAGGTGGTGCTCCGTGTAGAGGAGCCGTCGCCATCCCAATGTCGAGGATGGCAGTATCGCAAGAGATGATTGAAGATTTTATGAAATGCTTGGAGACGGCAGGCTGGCGGGAGACGTCAGGTGATGTCAGGAAATTGCCGGGGAAGGTTCCCGATCGCCTATTAGCTGTAGGAGCGCTGCCCTCAGGACGGATAATTTCCTTTAATGAGTTTCCATTTAGGCCCGTCCGAAGGAGATGGCCCATTAGGATTAGTGGCAGCATCGGCGGCAGCGCTCTCGGGGGAGTGGGGCTTAGAAACGGTGTCTATGGCAACCATATGTAACCAGTTATGACTGCTTTATGGCATTTCCTTTGCGACTGTCTGTGCTGATAGTCAGGGCAAGTTGTCTGTCGGCTGATTATTGTGTCAGTTTTCAGTTTTTTCCTAATATATCAGACTTATTTTTTGTTTGTTATTTCGACCAGAATATTTGCGGCACTATGACGATGTATTGACAGTTTCTCATGTGGCCGGTTTTGTAGACGCTCTAAATACTTCTGGTCGTGTTTACTTACATTGTCAGACTTAAAAAAAACACGTTTGGCGATTAATACAAGAAAATAGGATCATGTCCACAATATGTTCTTTGAGCTCATAATCACTGTAAAGATGGTGCAATTAAGGTTTAAGGGACGTCGATATGAGTATAGTGTGCTCTTATATGCCATCAGCTGACTCTTCTCCCTCTCCACTGATGACGTCACTCGCTGAGACCTGCTTCCTTCCTCGTCGCGTCCGGTGCGGCCATCAGCTGACTATTCTCCCCTCCACTGATGACGTCACTCGCTGAGACCTGCTTCCCTCCTCGTCGCGTCCGGTGCGGCCATCAGCTGACTCTTCTCCCTCTCCACTGATGACGTCACTCGCTGAGATCTGCTTCCCTCCTCGTCGCGTCCGGTGCGGCCATCAGCTGACTCTTCTCCCTCTCCACTGATGAAGTCGCTCGCCGAGGC
>SDVV010024391.1:0-12595 GCA_016164225.1 Gammarus roeselii
CTCCACATTCATGTCTCTTCCTCCCAACGCCTGCTTCAGACCATCCATCCACCCAAACTTCGGTCTACCTCTAGGCCTGCGACCACTCGCCTCCGCATTCATCACCCTTTTCACCAATCTCCCTTCATCCATCCTCTCCATGTGCCCGAACCATCTCAGTACACGCGAATCCACTCTGTTCTCCAACTTTTTCACCATCCCTGTTCTGATTCGAACCACGTCGTTGGTGATCCGGTCTCTCAGCGTTACTCCAGCCATGCTCCTCAAACACTCCATCTCGAAAACATTCAACCTTCTTCTCTCCTCTGCTCTCAGCTCCGTTGAGTACAGTTGGGACAACAACACCCTCGTACAGCCCTCTCTTTGCTTCCATTCCCAACGTCCTACAGCTCATTACACTCTTCAGTGCACCCAACACTTTACATCCCTCCTTCACTCGCGCCTTCACTTCAGTTTCCACTAGTTCAGTTTTCCCCACATGGGAGCCCAGATACTTAAAACACTGAACTTCCTCCACGAGCTCTCCATTCAGGGTGACACTAATTTTTCTCGCATCGACAGTCCTCGAGCATCTCATTACTTTACTCTTACCCACGTTCACTCGAAGCTTCCTCCTCTCACACAGAAAATAACAGATAGAAAACACTTAACACCCTGCAAAATTCAACCATCGTGCGACTCTATTAAGCCCTATATATAATTTGATATCAATATAAACGTATAATATACACAATATATAAAATTATTCAATTCAAAATTTATCATCATTAAAAAAGGGCAGAGGAACTTCGGTTCACCTCTAGGCCTACGGCTTCGGACTAAATTCTTAAAAAAATGAAACTTTCAATAGTTGGAAAAACATAATTCAGCCAATCTTCGATTGATCTGGCTACTGCAGGCTTTCTAGTGGGGCGATTCAGTTAGCCATAGCATTGAAAGTAATGAATCACATCTAGCAGAAGGCGCCTACAACGACAGTCTTCAAGCTCCTCAAGCCAATTCACCAAACCTACGTTGACAATTGGTAATGAAACTCCGATTGTGCACACAGTTTATTAATGAAAAATGCTATAATGTTCTGCCCGAGTTAGGCTTAACCCTCCTCTGTACTGATCAGATAAACTATAATAGAGCATTTAGAGCCATAACATTATAAAGAGTCCTAATAGAGAACGCGATTACTACCGGCTGGTACCTGCATGTCTCGGCCACCAACATCACCGACAAAGTGTAAACAGCAAAAGGTGAAACATAGGTGATCATCCAGTAGTTTTTCTTTCCGAAATAACTATGGAATGAGAATTAAAATATCAAGTTGATAAAATAAATGACACCGTAATTGAATAACAGTGGATATCATATGGCGAGTAAATAAATTCTCTGATGTGAAAGTGGCCGACTCATTAGGCAAAACATTATCATAATCTCGCTCAAACCGAACCTGGAACCCTTGACCGCGAGGGCGCGTATAATTGGTCGCACCCGTCAATGAGCGTTGACCTTCCCAAGGAAGAGGGAGATTGAGGTGTTATTAAAATTAGCACAATGTAGTTAAACAATCACAAAAGCATTCACTTAATCATAATACATTAATAATGTATGTGTTGTCAACCAGCAAATAAGTATCGATACAACAATGTGAGAGCGCAAAGATAAAAAGTATTACCGGATATCCGAATATTTTGATTTATCACAGCAAGCACATGTAATGACTCTGAGCCCTAAAGAGTGTCTTTAAAATATTGCCGCCAGTCAACAGCGCGGGTGCAGGGTGAGGAGACGCGGATGTTACTATCGTATCAGGATCGCGTGTCTACGGTAACGATGTTAGATAGCAACCAGAGACTAGATTACAGTGACAGGCAGTTGGAGCGCGTGGGAGTCAATATCCTAGCACCGAGCGAAACTGACTTGCTCAGCATGTGTGTCCCATGAGTCGGAGCAGTGTCAAAGGTGCTGAGGTACGCAGCGCATGCACCTTCCAGCAACGAGGGAGCGAACTTCTCGCTCTGTTTGGGAGCCCTGTGCTCCTTAAGATGCGGAGCCTCGTGCTCCCAAAACGAGCACGTAAATAGTGCAGGATGTAGGTCAACTTCGACTTCATTTGATCAGAGCAGAGAGAGACATGGATCTCTAACGCCAACATCAAATCAGAAACTAATTATGCAATGTTAGTCTGCCGCTGAATTATATTCGGCCCTGCTTATATGTATGTGAATGGATGATTTTGACGCTGCTCTGATGTGCTTTCCCGCCCTTGGCATCCCGCTGTCGGGATGGCGTGGGTGGGGGGGGGCCCAGCCACTATGACGCGGCGGAGGTAAACCAGTGAAAACTGTCAGGCCCTGCTGCTGACGACGGTTCCTCGGTGCATTCGGGACCCAGAGTGTAAGTGAGGGGCTACCGGCCGGACCCTTTAGCACAAAGGGGCTAAGATGTGTGAGGGTGTGAGGTGCGCCTTGCCGTCGGCCACCCCCCTTTCTGGGGGATGCGGCCTAGTGTCTGTATCTGCTTATATTTAAGAATTGAAAGAGGAAGAGAGAAGAATGCTGAATGTTTTCGAAATGAAATGATTAAGAGGCATGGCCGGAGTGACGCTGAGAAATAGGACCAATAAAGACATTGATCGAATAAGAATGTAGATGGTGAGGATGTTAGACGACAGAGTAGATTTACGGGACATTAGTGGCCCCCCTCTCTGGGGGAATCGGCCTTGCGTCTGTATCTGTAAATTCGGGACACAACATCCATAGGGGACAACCATAAATCAGTGTTGCGGTCGAATAAGAATGCGCTCCGAGATGAACCTCCAGGCAGGTATTTGGACCGTAGCAGCACTTTATATTTTTAGCAATAAGATTATAATTTATAGATGGTGCCTCACACTCTCTCTCAGAAACCACTCAACTGTTGATACAAGCAAACACGTAGATGTAAAATACTGCGAAGAGCTTTCTTATTCATTTATTATTTGCTTCAATGTTCCACCGGAGTCCCAACGCGAAGTTAATGCAGACTCCCCCGTAGGGCGGGCGAAGAGCTTTCACGCGCCACGAAAGGTTGGGAGTGTGGGTCGATTAATTGAGTAGCCATGCCGACCAGCTGTAAGCCTTTTGCATATAACCTTAGCATGTGACGACAGATGCGCGCTGTATGAACCTCTCGTTATGTTGCATCCAGTGAGTGGTTGTGGATAGAAGCATTTCCTTCACTAGGTTTTCTAAATACCCACATTGAGGTAGTGTGCAAAAAGGATTAAAACACACCGCTCAACATGGCTCATCAAATGCCACCTCCTGAAAAAGATCACCGAGGCTAAACCATACCAGAGCCTCAAACTAAGCTCACAACACGCTGTTTTGATATGATAACTCTGACTCCAGTATCACCACTCGTCCTCATCGCTCCCGAATTAGCTAACACGTTGCATTGCTACGGAAAATATGACTACTATCACATGCATTAATGGCGCAGAAAGAAGACGATCGTCCCCAGCCTGTCACTTGACTGGGCGGATTCAGTTCATTTTCGCCAACCAGCCAAGAGACTAGATGGGCTTCACTTGATCGTACCGCGCTTATTAACCAAACCCAGGGCCTAACGAGACCCTTGCCGCCAGGTCAAAAGGATACACAAGTGCTTATATATTGAAGACATCACAGATAAGTACTCTTACTTACTAAATTGTTATTCTTAAATGCAGTAATGTGTGTGGCTGACAAATTAGACGGTTTTTGGACGTGCCACACGCTAGATTAACTGAATTATGAATTAATCCTTTGCACACTTTTGTACTAATGAACACAAAAGCGCAAACGGCAGCCGCACCAGCTGTCGTCATCGTATAACACTTTTGTACTGGACTGACGAAATGCTCAAATGCAGCGCTTCACAGCTGGTCACCGAAATAAACGGCTGTTTGTATAAAAATCAGAGCAGAGAGAGAAAAAAAGGTTTGTGGAGGAATAAAACTGATCAGACATCAATAATGAAGAGGCGAACACTTCAAAGGATTTGAAAATTATTGAGCTTTGCCAGCATACCTTCGCTCGCGTTGTGGAATCAGCAGAACGACCTAAAACTGTGATTCCGGAAACAAAATAAACTAAATCTAGCGGCACGTAAGCAAGCCAGCTCACTGAAATATACAGTTTGAATATGTTTGAAGGTCAGCAGCACGGAACGATGGCTCATGGGAGTTTGCCCAGCATTTCCACTGTGTTCAGTAAAATGTTGGAAGCAGAAAAATAAGTTTGCGGAGGAATACGACCGATCAAACATCAATAATGAAGAGGCGAACACTTACAAGGATTAGAAATTCATTGAGCTTTGCCAGCATACTTTCGCTCGCGTTGTGGAATCAGATACAGACACTAGGCCGAATCCCCCAGAAAGAGGGGTGGCCGACGGCAAGGCGCACCTCACACCCTCATACGCTCCCACTCACACAATTTAGCCCTTTTCTGCTGAAGGGTCCGGCCGGTAGCCCCGCAACACACACTCTGGGTCACGAGTGCGGTCCGAGGATCCGTTGTCAGCAGCAGCGCCAGACAGTTTTCACTGGTTTATCCCCGCCGCGTCTTAATGTGCCCCCCCCCACACGACCATCCCGACAACGTGATGCCAAGGGCGGGAAAGCACATCAGAACAGCGTCAAAATCAACCATCCACAACCATTCTCCACTCACGCCTGTTCATTGCATGCTCTCTCGCTACTTCCACATTCATGTCTCTCCTTCCAAACGCCTGCTTCACACCATTCATCCACACAAACTTCGGTCTTCCCCTGGACCTCCGACCACTCGCCTCCGCATCCATCACACTTTTTACCAATCTCCCTTCTTCCATCCTCTCCATGTGCCCGAACCATATCAGAACACGCAAATCCCATCACTCTGTCCTCCAACTTTATCACCATCCTTGTTCACGTCGTTGGTGATCCGGAATCAGAACGACCTATAACTCGGGTTACGGAAACAAAATAAACTAAATCTAGCGGCACGTAAGCCAGCTCACTGAAATATACAGTTTGGATATGTTTGAATGTCAGCGGCATGGAACGATGGCTCATAGAAGTTTGCCCAGCATTTCCACTGTGTTGAGTAAAATGTTGGAAGCAGAAAAATAAGTTTGTGGAGGAAATTAGACTGATCAAACATCAATAATGAAGAGGCGAACACTCAAAAGGATTTGGAATTTAATGAGCTTTGCCAGCATACCTTCGCTCGCGTTATGGAATCAAAACGACCTCAAACTCGGGTTTCGGAAACAAAATAACTAAATCTAGTTGCACGTAAGCAAGCGCACTGAAATATACAGTTTGGACATGTTTGAAGGTCAACGGCATAGAACGATGGCTCATGGGAGTTGGTCCAGCATTTTAACTGTGTTGAGTAAAATGTTGGAAGCAGATTGAGCAGAAACATATTGAAACTTATAAAGCTCAATACTTTAACAAACACAAAGCAGAACCACAGAGAACACTCAGAATGGTTAATAGGGACGTACAAATGATCCGACAGATTAAACAAGTCAAGCACTAAGGAGCGTAGTAGGCATCAGATGGCATTTAACGAGGATCGTGGCCATTAAGAATGAGTTGGCATTTTTTGGGTGAAAAGTCAGTAAGCAAAATAGAGCACTGTCTGAAGGCTTCCAAGCTTTAGTGGTGATACGTTGCTTCCAAACTACAAAAATGGTCGGGATTTTTACCACATAATTTCTTAAAACTGCCTATAATTATCAAATAGAATTACACCAAAAACTTATATGGTTTCAGAAGCAAACCTCAAGATGATACAAACACAAATTTTCAGAAGAGCAATACTCAAGACACGTCCAAACAAACCATAGCAGGGGGAATAAATACGTCAAATTAAAGTGGATGCCTCTGCGTCATTGACCCGCTAGTCGCCCGCATCAAGGGTAATAAATAATCGTTCAAACCAGAAACAAAACACCTATGCCCAAATCTAGAAACGTCAGCACGTCGTGACGAGGCTATTGTAAACTTTCACACACTCTGGCAGCGTCAGAGCGATGGGAAAGAGTAACAGTGAAGGGTCCTAACCTCCCTCACAGCGGTCATGGCACGATTTAGGTACTGAGCCCATAGCTGCCAGCAGAGCGCGCCGTACACAGTGGTCGAGAATAATTGAACTTGTCTGCCACTGAGGGGCCAGGTAATGAAGCTCCCTCCACAGGAACTCGACTCACGTGGAACTTTTCACCGGGCTGACTTCAATCAATATGTGCTCGGTCCACTTCAGCCCTCTTACAGAACTTTCTTAAGCGACGAAATTATCGATCAACAAGGCACCCATTGAATTTTTCAATGACGTGGGTAACTCAAATATTGAATAGGCCTAATGTTAAACTATTGTTCGCTTACTCCTATCCTTCCCCACAGAGAAACATGAGAAGCTGTCTTAGGAAGTGCATTCAAATGAAACTTTTGAGGATTTTCTTCTTAATTAAATATGTTCAGCATATAATGAAAGGACTAGTCTCATCCAAGTTAAAACAGGTGATACTGGAAAACAACTATTGAACGATGTACATTAAAGATATGCTACAATGATACTTCTTGGAGTTTTGGTCCCTGGATCGAACTCGTCAATAGAGGCCACATGCAATACAAACAAATGGATCAAGTATTTTGTATGATCCGTATTTAGATCGATAACGTGGATGGTAAAAGGGTTGTATTAGGAGTAATAAAATCATATTTCTGGTCTTCACAAAATATAGTCTGCGTTAAAACGCCTTTACATAACCACATTAATAGGAGGAGAGCAGGGCGTAGCCACGCGTTTTTGTAACGTGTGCTCACGATCTGAAAATTCGAAGTACGACGAGGTTTAGTTTTGTACTTAAAATGGACAGAGGTGTTCCAGTTTTACTCTTCGTTATTTGGAAGTTTTTCCCAACTAATAACTTTTGACGGTTTTGATCTCAACTGTAGCTCAACATAGATTGCGTCATTAGAAAGAGCGGGAAATTTAGCTACTTGAAATATCGATACTTCCGATTTTTGATTATCCAAACCCGATATTTCCGAGGAATTTTATTTCCAAAATCGATCCTCCACAATATTGATTTTCGAAACATCGATAATTCGAAAATTGATAATCTGATCTATATCGATACTCTCCAGCGCCGGCTCAGCTTGATTTGATTTGAGCCTCATTTCCACCGGAGCCCCAACGTGAGTCATAATAGGCTTCCCCGTAGGGCGCGCCCGTCATTGATTCAGGTAAGTTCGCACTGCCTCGCGCGCAAAAATATTAGTCTTGTCAAGATGAAAGCAAGTACATATTTCAATGGTGGCATATTCGCATACTAACGTGTACAAGAGAGTAAAGAGTTAACGCGTATCTTCTTAAATGTATTGTTATCTCTGTGCGTAATGGGGTGGAGAGACCGCCTCACTTGAACAGGTGTTGGGGGGTTTAGACAGCATTGTAAAGTCCGGTGTGTTTTCCGGAAGCGATAAGCTCTTTACGGTAGGTTGGGTCAGTGAGTAGGCTTTGTAGGTTGCACGGGAATTTACGAACGCTCGTCGGGCAGCCGCGGGTGCGTTGCAATCCCTCAGTAAGTGTTTCACGCTGATAGCCACTTGATGGTAACCGGGGCAAGGTGGCGCGTTTGGTCCTGTGTCGACATCCATCGGGTGGTTGAGAGTTATCCACGTGTGTCTCGTGCACAAGCGGTTCATGAACACTTGGTCTTTAATGTTGCTGAACTTAGTTTCCCATTCTCTGACTGAGGGTTTGAGTGAAAGCATTTCTTGCCCACTCTGTTGCCACATTTCATCCCATCGGGATGTTATATAGGAGTTTAAAATAGGGAACCAGACCCGGCAACGTATTGCAAAAAATAGTTCTTAGTGAGTAGTAGTAGTAGTAGTAGTAGTAGTAGTAGTAGTAGTAGTTGCTTCCATTTTCCACCGGAGTCCAAACGCGAAGTCAATGCAGACTACCCCGTAGGGCGGCTTCTTGGTGAGAAGATGCCAGTTTAGCAAGCGAGTCCGCAAGTTCGTTTCCTCTTATTTCCCTCGTGTTCGGGGATCCAGCAGAATTCAACTGCCTGACCCGTCTCGGACATCACAAAGAGTTCGTGCTGCATTTTACGTAGAACGGGATGTTCGTAGATTGATTGATTTGGGCCTCATTTCCACCAGAGCCTCAACGTGAGTCATAACAGGCTCCTCCGTAGGGCGCGATGGGATGTTCGTAATGCAGTGTTTTAAGCAGGATGAGGACACTTAGACTGTCCGAGAATACGACGTATTCGGGGAAGCGATCTGTTTTGGCAATAGAGATGGCAAGTTCGAGTGCGTGGAGCTCCGCAGAGAACACGGAGGCCTTTTGTGGGAGGGTGGCTGAGAGTGGGATGTTCCCGCACACAGTGGCGGCTCCCACTCCGTCCGAGGTTTCGGAGCAGTCAGTGTATATATGGCGGTGCTCTAAATATTCTTCCTCAAGTAGTCTTAGGAATTCCTGCCCGGTACGCGTTGGTTGGAGTAGTTGCTTTAGGGTACACTTGCAGGTCTAGGTTGATAGGGCGTGGGTTGATGTGTTAATTTTAATAATTCGGTAGGAGAATAAAGGCCTAATAGCTTTACGATTGATGTTCAGCGAGGTCAGCAGGTTGTCCACACGTAGGGAAAACGATGGGCATATATTCTTTTTAGCAGCTGTGCGCAGAGGCACGATCGTAACCAAGTCACCGCTCAAAACCGAATATTGCTCTGAGACCGAATATAGTCTCGTGAAGGTTAAAGTTTTCAACTCGATTGGAGAGATCTACTATCATCTCTTTAGAGCGAGAGCATTAGGGCACCTCTTCAAGCATTTCACATATATACATTTTTCTGTGTACGGATTTTAAAGCGTTTGGAGGGTGAAAGAGGTTTTATGATTCAGAGGGGCCTCAAACGGGTCCTAAAGTTTCCCAAGGGGATGCCAAAGGGTCTCAAAGGTGTCCCAAAAGACCCCGGAAGGGTCCAAGTAGGTCCCCCCTAAATCCTCCTGGTCTTCCAAGTCCCCTGGGCTCCCGAAACTCCCGTGTCTCTCAAGTCCCGCGGGTTCCGCGAGTACCCCCCATTCCCGGGTCACCAAGTCTCAGCCAGCCTCAGTTCGTCTCGACTCATCGCCTCGCCAGTCGACTAGTCTCCACTTGCCTCAACCAAAGACACGAAGACAGAAATTGAAGCATCCCAGTCAATTTTTCAACACGAAACTAATTCTACTTCGACAACGTTTGCAGCTGCAAGTCCGTTAAACTTTCTGATCGTGAATACGAAACAAAAACGCGTTGCAACCCCCTGCTCTCCGTAATATAAATTGGGTACAGGTACAAGGTTTCACGGATACCGTTAATCAAGAACGATCATAAAAAAAATTATTCATCCACCAAACCAGGACGATTCGAGGAACTGGAGGAAGGATCCGTGTGAAGATAAAAATATCAACATGACTTAAAATTGTTCCTCCACAGATTCAGACATCCTGCCATATGCACACAACAGAAGAAGCAACAAGAGTGACGTAGTGTGGCCAAGAACCACGTGAAAGAAGCTATGAGTCCTGGTAATTGACCTGCAAACGGGCTACGGGTCCTCGCAATCGACTTTTCATTTCCCGTGATTCGTTCTGGCACACTGCGGCCAACAGTTTCTGGTGCTCCGTGGGCAGCTGTTCCTGGTACTCTACAGACAATGGTTCTTGGTACTCTACAGACGATGGTTCCTTATATTCTACGGACAACGGTTTCAGTTACACTACAGGCAATGGTTTCTAGTACTTTTTGGGAAACTATTCCTGGTACTCTACGGGCTACGGGTCCTGGTACTGCACGAGCGGCCGTCCATTATAGCAGGCAGTACAAACCCTGACGTTGCTGTCCCAGCCGCGGTGCTTCACAGGGACGCGGTGCGGGGAACATGGGTCGCACACGCCGCTGCCGCAGTCCCGGCAATGGTGCAGAGGGCGCTGCACGGGGTCGAAGGGCCGTTGGCACACCTTGCAAGCACTGATGTGCTCGTCAGCCTCCCAGTAGTCGGGGCGGGTCGACGAACGGATGAAGCCTGAAGGGTAGGGGGGATAGGACTAGATTAGACTTGAAATGATTTTTAGTGTGCTGGAGTCAAGGGGGAATAAAAAAGACCCCTTTTCTGCTCGAGAGACAGGATACCAATATATCATAGGGTATAGTCATCACCATATAAATTTGAAACTCTTCATATACGATTGGCTCTGTTTGGTTCTGAATACATATTTTATAGTGTACCAGAGTGCGGTTGCTCAATTCATTATTCTTCGCGCGTGCGTGCGTGTGTGTGTGTGTGTGTGAGCGCGTGTGTCTGTGTGTCTGTGAGTTTGTCTGTGTGTGTGTGTGTGTCTGTGTGTACGTCTGTGGGCGTGTCTGTCTGTGTCTGTGTGTCTGTCTGTGTGTCTGTCTGTGTGTCTGTCTGTGTCTGAGTGTGTGTATGTGTCTGTGTCTGTCTGTGTCTGTGTCTGTGTGTGTGTGTCTGTGTGTGCGTGTCTGTGTGTGTGAGTGTGTGTGTGCGCGCGCGTGTGTGTGCGTGTGCTTGTGCGCGTGTGTGTGTGTGTGTTTATATAGGTGTACGCGTGAGGGGTTGTGTGTGCAACGACTATTTGGACAATTGTTAAGAAGTTTTAAATAAGTTACAGCAAATTTGAATTAAACATCAGATGCAAATGAGGTTAATGAAAGTAAAGTATGTTCAGGATAGGGGAAAGCATGAGAAATAGTGAAGGATGATGAAGAGGAGGGTCTGTAGGAAAATAAGTGTTTAGCACACCGGCTGGGCCGTGACTCCGCGCGACCATTGAACCTAACGGATGCCTACAGATGTGTTCCCACTACCCCTCAAAGAGATGTGTAGCAAGCCCCACCTGCTGCAGTGGAGGAGGCGGCGCTGAAGAAGCTATAGACAGTCTCCGTGACCTGACGCGTCGTGTTCTGCGGCTCTTCCTTGGCCACTGTATGCATAAGAATGTAGCTACATTGCAACAAACGACATGATCCCAACGAAAGCCATGTCAGCAACATCTCGCGACCGTACAGAAGGATTAGGGAGATTCTAAGGACAATCTTTCAAATATACAGATATTGGGCCGAATACTCCAGGAAGGGAGGCGACCGACGGCAAAAGCGCACCTCACACTTTTCTCATAAAGACACATTCAAACAACTTGAACCTTTTCCGCGAAAGGGTCTGGCCGGACGACCCCGCAACACACACTCTGGGTCATGAGTGCGGTCAGCAGCAGGGCCCGACAGTGCGACTGGTCTACCATTGCTGCGTCATAGTGACCGCCCTTCCCCCCACCCCCGGTCATCCAGTTTCTCGACGAGATGCCAAGGGCTGGAAAGCACATCAGGGCAGCGTCAAAAATGCATCCATTCACAATAATTTTCGACTCACTACTTTTAAATCAATGTCCCATATCTCGCCATCCATTCACCCTAATTTCGGTTACCTCTAGGTCGACGTCCACTCACCTTCACTTTCATCACTCTTACTACCATTCTCACATCTTCCGTCCTCACCGTGTACGAGAAAAATCTCAGAAAACGCGAACTCTGCCTTCTAACTTGTCATCTCGAAAACATTCATCAGTCTTCTCTCCTCTGCCCTCATCCCCAAGTCTCAGCTCCGTAAAGCACAGTTGGGATAACTACCTCCTCAAACCACCCTCTCCGATTTGGGCCTCATTTCCATCAGAACCTCAACGCGTGTTCCCGCACGCTCCCTCGTTGGGCACGAAGATCCGTCGATTCTAGTAGGTTCGCACACCTTCGTGCGCGAGGTCAAGTAGGAGCATTAACTGTGATATACAAGCAGGCTAGTGCATTCGGGAATAAGGAGGATATAACCGCGGATGGTTTTATACAACTTGATATAGTCCAGTATATTTTCCGGAGGCGATTAGTTTTTCCGGTAGGTTAGGTCAGTGAGCAGATTTTGTAGGTTGCACTGGGGGCTTAGAAAGACTCATTGGTCTGCAGCGAGTGCGTTACAATCCGTAAGTAAGTGCTTCACACTGACTGACACCCGGTGGCAACATGGGCATGCCGGCGCGTTCGGTGCCATGGTCTAATCCATTTGGTGGTCGCGAGTTATCGCCCACTCCATACAAACGCAACACCCTCCACAGCGCTTCCCTGTCAATCCTGTCGTATGCCTTCTCCAGATCCAAGAAGTCCGAGAACACATCCTGTCCTTTGGCAATGTACTTCTCACAGACCTGTCTCACTGCAAAAATCTGATCGGTACACCCTCTACCACTCCTAAAGCCACACTGTTCTTCTCCAATTGCGCAGTTGGTACAGTCTCTAATTATTTTGATCAGCACTCTCCCGTACAACTTACCAACCACACATAACAGACTGATACCTCCCGAGTTGCTGCGTTCATTTTTATATCTTTCGCCCTTATATAGCGGAACAAAGCAGGCACTGCGCCACTCAATCGTTACCACGCCTGCCACAAAACACAAGTTCGATAACCTCACCAACCATTCGACAATCGTTACTCCACCCTTCTTTAGGCACTGGTCGCAAC
>SDVV010024392.1:0-12595 GCA_016164225.1 Gammarus roeselii
TATATACTTATTTAGGCAATGGACTGTATCATAAGTTACACATCCTGGCATTTTAGGCTTAGGCACTACAAACTCCGATATCACATTTCCTGTTGTTGAAATGTGTAGAATTCTTCTGTGCCGACTGCATGTCCAGTAGTATCCTTGATAAACAGGATATTACTGTTGATACCATATATGCGGAACCTAGAGACATATCCTAACCAGCTACCGTTGTTAGTTACATATCTACGGATGGAATTCTCTCCATTTTGGTTCACTAAGTTGATGGAGTGACTATGGTCCCAGTAGGCCCCAAAAACCGGATGTGCATTGTTTATGGCACGCTGCTGTGATTGACGAGACAAAATCCACGAACAGAATAAGTCAAACAAGTTTAACTTGCAACAGCCAGGGTGTGTATAGCCGGTTGACAGCCAGGGTGTTTATAGCCGGTTAACAGCCAGGGCGTGTATAGCCGGTTGACAGCCAGGGTGTATATAGCCGGTTAACAGCCAGGGCGTGTATAGCCGGTTGACAGCCAGGGTGTATATAGCCGGTTAACAGCCAGGGTGTACATAGCCGGTTAACAGCCAGGAGGTATATAGCCGGTTAACAGCCAGGGCGTTTATAGTCGGTTAACAGCCAGGGTGTAGGGTGTATATAGCCGGTTAACAGCCAGGGTGTACTGTATATAGCCGGTTAACAACCAGGGTGTATATAGCCGGTTAAAAGCCAGGGTGTATACAGCCGGTTAACAACCATGGTGTATATAGCCGGTTAACAACCAGGGTGTATATAACCAGTTAACAGCCAGGGTGTGTATAGCCTGTTAACAGCCAGTGTGTATATGGCCGGTTAACAGCCAGGATGTACATAGCCGGTTAACAGCCAGGGTGTATATAGCCGGTTAACAGCCAGGGTGTATATGGCCGGTTAACAGCCAGGGTGTATATGGCCGGTAAACAGCCAGGGTGTATATAACCGGTTAACAGCCAGGGTGTATATAGCCGGTTAACAGCCAGGGTGTATATAGCCGGTTAACAGCCAGGGTGTATATAACCGGTTAACAGCCAGGGTGTATATGGCCGGTTAACAGCCAGGGTGTATATGGCCGGTTAACAGCCAGGGTGTATATAACCGGTTAACAGCCAGGGTGTATATAGCCGGTTAACAGCCAGGGTGTACATAGCCGGTTAACAGCCAGGAGGTATATATTCGGTTAACAGCCACGGGGTGTATAGCCGGTTAACAGCCAGGGCATTTATAGTCGGTTAACAGCCAGGGTGTAGGGTGTATATAGCCGGTTAACAGCCAGGGTGTATATAGCCGGTTAACAACCAGGGTGTATGTAGCCGGTGAAAAGCCAGGGTGTATACAGCCGGTTAACAACCATGGTGTATATAGCCGGTTAACAACCAGGGTGTATATAACCGGTTAACAGCCAGGGTGTGTATAGCCGGTTAACAGCCAGTGTGTATATAGCCGGTTAACAGCCAGGATGTACATAGCCGGTTAACAGCCAGGGTGTATATAGCCATTTAACAGCCAGGGTGTATATGGGCGGTTAACAGCCAGGGTGTATATGGCCGGTAAACAGCCATGGTGTATATAACCGGTTAACAGCCAGGGTGTATATAGCCGGTTAACAGCCAGGGTGTATATAGCCGGTTAACAGCCAGGGTGTATATAACCTGTTAACAGCCAGGGTGTATATAACCGGTTAACAGCCAGGGTGTATATAACCAGTTAACAGCCAGGGTGTATATAACCGGTTAACAGCCAGGGTGTATATAGCCGGTTAACAGCCAGGGTGTATATAAGAGTAGAATGTGTACTGTACCGCTTTATAAATAGCGTTTTCCTCCGAGTTGCAAATTTAGTGTCTTGAATCATTTTAAAATTCCTATGACCATTGAAAATATTCAACAATAGCATTAGCATCCAAATGGTTTGTATAGCTGTCATGTATATTCAAATATGTTCATTGTCAGGCAAGGATGCCAAATTGACTTGAATTATATCCATGCTAGGTAGGTACATTGTTTGCAATGTCATGTACCTTGTTTGTGATGTACCTTGGTAGGCCCATAACAAACATTTGCAAGTTACGCAATATTAATAATATTGAGCCTAATTCATGCGTTTGTAAAATTATGATCATATATTTCGGATAATAATGTATTCAAAGTGTTTGAAAATGAAAATTTGGGAACGATGTGATATCACTATGGCGCGCGAGGAACCAAATTATTAAACTTCCGGGAAAACATTCCGCTTGGTCATCAGACCAATGAGTATTGATATGATGCTGGAATAATAGTTATACAATAATTTTTTCGATAACAATTCTGAAGCTTAATTCAAGAATTAAGCTTCAGAATGCACGGGAACTCTTAACATTGAGAACCAAGTTCCTTATTCGCCCTCCAAATGGTCCCGGATGTTCTTATTTCGAATTTGGAACACGAAAACTAACTTCTTGAAGGACGTATCAGAATCGATAACACGATTCACTCTTTTTATTGTTAACACTACCGCTACTAACACAGATGTTATTCTAACTTATTGATTTCTAGGTCCCCAAGTAAGGTTATTTTCTTAACAAGTCCCGGACCCCTGCACCTGCTCCTGATTGATCGCCATGACGGGCGCAATCTCCGAATAGAACTGGCTGCAGGCGGTCTCAAGGGCAATTAACTGCGGTTGATTATCTGCCCTCGAGACTGGTCGAACACCAGGGACTCTCAATCTGGACTCTGGGATGGCTGTCAAATCTGTGAGCTGCTGCGGGCAATACAAGCTAATCGACACACAGAAGTGTTGATATAAATGAAAGCAGGGAACGCTTCGGGTTTGGATACCACTGAGGCTGAGTGCCAGATAGGCTTCATTGAATAATATTACAATGTCAGAGGTCGAGCGTCAGTGGTAAATTTAGGCCGACTGCCGGACAATTTTTGTGACGTCATTTTGTTGATTTCCGAGTTGACATGTCTGGTTTTGTTTTAATTTGACAATAACTACGACGAAGGACTTAGTTTAGAAAATGAACATATATGATCATCATCGTGCTTTCATGATTAATATTCTTCAGCGTGGTCTACGAAACAGTCAAAGGCGTCTGATTGGCCGATCGAATGCCATAGCAATGTTTCGTTGCGTCAATGTGATTTCTTGATAACAGAAGCATAAATACGAGAAACAGTTATCAGGAGGATTTCTCATCTGCAGCCAAAGTCATCGATGTATAGTCATTGAACATGCTAGTATTGTAGGACACATTTTTTGAGTAATATACAGGTTAATTGAAACGTTCTGACGGTGTTGTACATGTCACCACCGTCAGAACGCATCAATCGCAACGACAGCATCTTATACCTTAGTAAAGTCTAGTAATTCTTGTACAACGCCTATTTTCACCATATGAGCACATAAAAGATACGCCAGACTTTCTTTCATGACGATATTCAAAAACCATTTGCAGCCAAAACCAACATTTGTTTTAGAAGAGTTGGTATTCAAGCGACGGGGGATCGCATCTTGGTGAGGACTGACGGTTTCCTATGATGAAATCATCGTTCATTTCAAAAAAGTTTTTAAATAAAATTGTTGGTACGTTATCTCTAACATCGAAAGCACAGTTATTGCGCTGCAATATTGTTAAAAATCGGAATTGGTCGTTAAACCAACGAAATCTTCGATCAGAACTTTTGTTGTGTTGGGTAGCCGAGCGATTAGCGTTCTAAACTCCCATTTAAGCGACACGGGATCGAATCTTGGTGAGAACTTGAGATTTGAATTTATGCAATCACTCTTTATTTGCATAACACTCTGAACGAAATTGTTGGTGTGCTCTCTCTTTTTGATAACATGGATAGTGTGGGTGATGGATTGTCAACAAAGCTGAAAATGATAGATACGGAAGAAGTTCCTCAGCAATCACCACCAGAACATTCTGGCCACCACCCAACAACTTCCAGAGGCATTTCAACCCCGGATTGCCAACAAAGCTTAAAATGATAGATACGGAAGAAGTTCCTCAGCAATCACCACCAGAACTTTCTGGCCACCACCCAACAACTTCCAGAGGCATTTCAACCCCGGATTGTCAACAAAGCTTAAAATGATAGATACGAAAGAAGTCCCTCAGCAATCACCACCAGAACTTTCTGGCCACCACCCAACAACTTAAAGAGGAATTTCATCCCCGGATTGTCAACAAAGCTTAAAATGATAGATACGAAAGAAGTCCCTCAGCAATCACCACCAGAACTTTCTGGCCACCACCCAACAACTTCCAGAGGCATTTCAACCCCGGACTGTCAACAAGCTCAAAATGATAGATACGAAAGAAGTCCCTCAGCAATCACCACCAGAACTTTCTGGCCACCACCCAACAACTTCCAGAGGCATTTCAACCCCGGATTGTCAACAAAGCTTAAAATGATAGATACGAAAGAAGTCCCTCAGCAATCACCACCAGAACTTTCTGGCCACCACCCAACAACTTCGGTCAAGTATCAGACTAGTACTTCAAGAATAGGGGCGAGTGGAAATAGGAAGTTCCTATTGAACTATCCCGGTTCCGTCCGAACCTCAGCAACAAAACGTTGGTTTCGGCTGTTGAAGTCGAATGCGGTACTCACGGAGCCTCCCGATCTCCTGACGCACCTCCTCCAAAACAGGGTCAATTCGTTGGTCAAACTCGGTGATGACGGAGCGTGGCTGGTGCTCGAGGACGCCTGGCAGAGTAAACCGAGTAGAGCAAGAGAGCAAGAGAAGCGGCGGTACTAGCTCATCTTCGTCCAATGCTTCTTCGCTTCTCGCACTCCACCCTACGGGCGCGTTCAATAATTTAGGATACCTACAATTTTTACACCTATTTCATTTGTTATAAACTAACTAACACAAATACTAAATTAGCTTAACCACTATCTACTTAATGTACACAATAACATGAACACACTTTGATAATCAAGAGAAAGTTTAACCTCTGGTCATCACCAAAACCTGATGTCTCTTTATTGACCCGGAAATAAAAAATGCTGTATTGGGCGCGGACTGATATAATGCTCTAGTCGTAAGATATATGTATATAAATGTTAACTGAAACGTATTTTAATGATGTTTATACCTTGCTAATTCTCTGGCGGATCAATCTATACGACAGCATTTCACGTGTCTGTCAATACTATTACAACTTGGAAGTTAACTTATTTTTCTCCTCTGAACACCTAAACGTAAGGTCAGAATAAAGACTTTTTCAATAGTCTTTATAATAAATTTCGTTATTGGAAAACAAGAAAATAAGGGTAAACAGCTGAAACAACTTTGAAATAACATTGTCAATCTAATATTAAAGCAACGCATGTACTAAAAAATTTACACCAGCGTCAATTCGAGGAAAATAAGGACGAAAAGTAATACTACATTCTTGGTTTGATTCTCCATGTATCGCCACAGTGGGGCGATACATAGAGGAAAATAATTCATGAAAAGTTTAACACGTCGTTCAGTTGTGTAAAATTATTGATTTCAGTTTCAATGAAAAAAATGGATTGGTTCATGTGAGAGTTTGGGAGGGCGTCGATCAAGAGGAATAAGTGGAAGCAAATGAAATCGAATGGATTTTTTTTTTGATAAATCAATTATCAGAAAATTCCACCGTTATTATTGCTAATTAATATGAACGATATTCTCCGTATAGAAGAGTTTTCGAACACGCAGGCGAATGTCAACCTTTAATAATTCACAATCACTTGTGGGCTGTAATACCGGAGATTTCGAAAATGAGTGGACAAATTGACTGTGTGCGGATTAGTTTGATCCCCTCAACAATACAAGTATCTATCACGTAACATGACTGAATTGAAGATTCCATTTCCAGAACTTGGGAGAAAACGTCACAATATTCTTGCGCCTTTCTTTAGCATTGCTTTGTTTTGGGTAGTGAACGAATGAGGGATGAATTGAACGGGCAAAAATCACTATCTAATTTTATCATATCGCAGAAAATGTTCAACAAATTGGTACTTCAAACTAAAGTTGAATCTAGATTTTTCTTTAAACCAATATCCTTCGTGGTGATGGTCATTTATTGGCTTCATACCACATATCTTTATATAACATGTGTGTATACAATGCACTAACTTTAAATTCTTCAACTAGTGGGGCAGTGATTTTAAACTTTGATGAAATGAAAACTCTGATATACATTCAAAAACATTCACATGTTCTCACAAAAAATAGTTTAATGATTTCCTTTTCTTCACTCAGTTACGGGAACAAACATAATTGGATTTGGTTTAACAAATAACAAATTATTAGCTGGCAACGTCAGATGGTTTTAGCAATTCTATTCTTCTCAAAAGCCGCTGCTTCTTCTGCATTTTTTTCCTCTCAGTCATCGTGCATTGGGGTACTGAAAGAAGCCATTTATCCCTGAAGCCTGACAAAGACTCACAATTTTTGCATGGTCCGTCAGGAGATGCAGACATTTCCTGGTGTTTGTGTTGGGGATGAAACTGAGGCCGGCCCTTTTCCTCCGTTAGCTCATCATGAGATTCTTGAATAGACAATTAGAAGAGCTTTACCACACTTTGAATTGAATAGAAACAAAACGGTGAATGTACCCTCAGTAGGAGCGTTGTTAATTGTTCGGCCAAATTTCGATATCGCAATATGTTAATTTTCCGGTTTTGTTCTATTGCGGAAAGGATCGCAATCGTTCGTTTAAAGCTTGGTCGCTATCAGGCTAAAAAATAATTGTTCCACACACAAAAAAAATAATTAAAACAAACTTAAAATAATCGCAATATTTCATAGCGCTACCACGATTACGACGTTTTATGGATCAATAGTCATAATTTCAGATATTCTCAGACATAAACAGGTATAAAACATGCCAGCACCTGATCATGATACACATTGTTCGTGATGCAGAAAGCAGTCGGTTTAACGAGGGCAATAAAAGGATGACAGTGACGGTATCCAGCTGATGCCACTGCTCGGTGATGGGAATACAGGAGGCAGTCGGATTTATTAAATGCTGATCAAATAACAATGCACCTCACCGCATTTAGGTTGCGGACAGCAGACTACCGTAGCCAGAGTGCCACTGGCCACCGCCCTGGTCGGGATAGGGGGATCCCAATATGTTCTCAGATAGAGCTCCTGCTGCAGGGATGCGGTGTCGGCGAAGCGTACTTGTAGGACCGGCCAGTTAGATACGTGAGGCATATCGACCGGAAGGTCATGTTCCGTGTACTGCATATCGACCGGATGGCCATGGTCCATGTATGTTGTATATGCACTGAATAGAGACTAATCGACCTAGATACATGTTGCAGGTATAAATACAAACACTAGACCAAATTTTCCAGAGAGGGGGGTAGCCAACGACAAGGCTAACCTCATACTCCTCCCCTACACTCACACGCACACAAACTCAGCCCTCTGGCAGTGAAGGATCCCGCCTATTGGGTGCCTCCGTGCTAAGGTTTTCGTGTTTCCGTGTCGATATCGTACCATGCTAACTGAGGACCCCTAGCGAGAGTTGATTATTTATGTCTGGCCAACAGCTTATTGTTAATGCCGTGCCGATATATATTTCGATGTCGACCCAATAGGTAATTGACGACGTCGTGTCGATATCAAACTTCGAATAGCGAACTATGCCGATGCCAAACATTGGAGATTTGGTTACATCGTGCCGATTTCAAACAAATATCATATCACTGATTTTTAAATGTAGATTTTTAATCAGTCCAGTTTCCGTGTAGATCAGCCATAACAAAATGCTTATATTGAAACGCTAATGACAGGATAACGGCTAGCCGGGGCTGGGACTGTTTGTGGCAGCCCGCCGAGACTACCGGCTACTGTGTCCCACAAGTGCCATGACTCTGTCAGGCCGCCGAGCCTGTCACTGTGTCCAAAAAGAGTCATGACTGTCTGTGTCATCCTATCATGACCACTTTTTACTGTATCCCACGAGGGCCATGGCTGTATGCGTCAGTCCGCCGAGCCTGTCACTGTGTCCAAAAAGGGTCATGACTGTCTGTGTCATCCCGTCATGACCGCCTTTTGCAGTGCTCCACGATGGCCTTGATCGTATGTGTCAGTCCGCTGAGAGCGCCTCAGTTTCTCCGGAAGATTGGCAATCACGTCGCAGAAATTCTACTCATTTATTTGATAATGTTGGATTTTAGCCAAGAAATTAAGGGAAGCGACAATATTGCAGTAGTGAATCAGCCAGGATCAATTGTCTGTATGCTGTATTCGAAATTGTCAGACCTTTATTCTGATTCTTGCTCTGATGCTTATTACCATTTTAAATTTCTCTACTGGACCAAGGTGAAGTCCAGGGATAAAATTAAAGAGTTCTTACCTGAGGTATTTGACAAGGGGCTATACAATGTAAATAACAGATATTGCTCGGAAAGGAGGCTTTACCATTATTTATTATAGGAGATGGTACAACAAGAATATATGAGAGCGAATTTCAAATTCCAAAGAAATCATTTACAAAAAATAAATAACGTAGACAAATGAAATAAGGTACGAATATTTTAGACATAAGTTATATAATCAAACGTTTCCCTATTATTAATGTTACCCTAATAATGCATAGGAAGAAAATATTTTTAGGAAAATTTAAAAAGTGCCCATGCTGAGCCTAATCGGGAAAACATTCAACGGGAAACTGGCCTACTGACCTTCCATATAACCTGGAGTCAAGTTGAAATGCATATAACAATCCGATTTACGTCCACTCTCGAAAGGTCGATGTATGCCTCCGACCTTATTCCTCAGAGCCTAATATTTTCAGTGCCTAACCGGAATACGACCTCATGTGGCACACGACTATGTGGAAGTGAGCACAATTGTTCGAGAACTAGCCGGAATTATTATATTAGTATTTGGGTTCTGTTGTTTTATTTGGTGAGGTTACTTTTGTTCAGTTCACGTATTTACAGATTTTTTTGCTTAGACTAGTAAAGATTTAGGTCTTATCCAGGTTAGAGATAATAATCTCACATGACACATCATTAGTGAAATGCATTTCCTACTGGAGCTCTCCTTGCTTGGATAGTCACAACCGATACGTTGGGACTTTCGAGCATGTTTACAAGTGTTTACAAGTAATTACAGATGTAGGAAGACAACAACAGGCCTATTGGCCCGAACTAGGTTGCCTTTCGATAGCAAGAGTGTTAGTTCTGGAGTAAAACGTCTAAGAGGCCTATTGGCCCAAACTAGGTTTCCTTTTGATAGCAAGAGGGTTGATTCTGAAGTAGAATGTCTTAAAGAGCTTTGTGTGCCATTTCTTTTTTTATTATAACAACAGGAAAGGGAACGGCTTAGCTATCTATCGGTGATTTATGTAGAACTTATTGAGCCGATTGTATTGCTGTTTACAACTTCCGCTAAAAGTTTGTTTCATTATCCGACAACTCTATACGTGAAGAAATTGCGCGTGATGTCGAATCCTTCTAATGAATATAAGATGGGGAATTTAGATAATCCCATTGAAAATCTTTCTTCCATTGTGTAAAAAGGAGTAACTCCTTTAAGATACTGCTTGTTAAGCTTCGTTCACAGGTGGAAGCAATGTGAGTTAATCTCGTTCATGTTCATACCTGGATTGGTGTACGAATTTAAAAGCAACGGTAACAAACTGTCATTGACCGATCATGGTAAGTCGTCATCGTGTTCTTGGATGACATTTCCAATCAAACTTAACTCGACTGCTTCATGATTATCAAAAATACCATTTGCAATTACGTGGAACGATTTATTTTCGAGTAAAATGGAGAAGGATAATTCGAGATAATGAGTTTATAATTTCAGTGTAGTACACTTACATGTCATGATAATATCATGATCATGAACAGACTAACGCATAATCAATTGTATCGTATTTTAATTACGAACATTGCCATGTGTTACAAGATGCTAAGCGTGTTTCGTCACAATAACACACATTGCATATGACAAGCTACTTTGCTTGCGTGCAACAGTCCTTGATTACCAATAAGAACTCACGCAGAGGCAGACTAAGAACTCACGCAGAGGCACAAATATTTAACATTCATTGCACTTTACTATTATTACTTTCAGTATTATTATAAACAATTTTACGGCTATTTAATCTATTTTACACTCATGTCGATGCCTTCAAACGATTTTATATGAAGAGTTTGCAGGTAAAATCTGTCTGTAAATATTCGTGAACAATTAAATAGTCACTAAAAACTGAGGAAAACCTCAAACATATTTAACTGGTATTCAGTATGTTACATAACAAACCTCGATATTACCACTCATTGAGCACTATCGGATTTGTAATAGCAAATGCAATGTATTGTTCAGAAATAGAACATCGTCTGTTCATAATTCGTAAAATATTATACAAAAAATATCCTCTTATGCTTCAAATACTCAATTGCTGCACTCGCGGTCGGAACGTTAATATAAGTACAATATGAGTAGCATATATGTCAATCAATCGCAATTAAGTGTTGGATTATAGAGAGGGCTTAATAGAGGCAGTTTTGGGGAGGGCGAACAGGTGGCGGTGGGCGGTGATCAACGACGGTCGGTTGTCTTAGGGAATATTTTGTATTTTCATAATGTATATAAATGAATGGGGGCTATAGGTACGAGAACGCCCGCGCGGCAGGAGTACGTGAACGCAAATGGGGGTGGCGAGGCGAGAACGCAAGTACGGATCGTAGCGCTTGAACTCAACTTTGGCTTACGGCCGGCTTGAGCCTCGATTTGTTATGTATGTCTATATAGTTTATTGATATCTTAATGAGTGTGTATAGTGTGTGTATTTGCAAAAACTTTTTTTCAGATAAGATATGCATACATACAGATACAGACACTAGGCCGCATCCCCCAGAAAGGGGGGGGGGGCAACAGCAAGGAGCACCTCATACGCTCACACTCACACAACTTAGCTTTTTTGTGCTAGAGGGTCCGGCCGGTAGCCCCTCAACTTACACTCTGTGTCCCGAATGCACCGAGGAACCGTCGTCAGCAGCAGGGCCCGACAGTTTTCACTGGTTTACCTCCCCCGCGTCATAATGGCCGGGCCCCCCCCCCACCCACGACCATCCCGACAGCGCATGCCAAGGGCGGGAAAGCACATCATAGCAGCGTCAAAATCAACCATTCACAACCATTCTCCACTCACGCCTGTTCAATGCACGCTCTCTCGTCACCTCCACATTCATGTCTCTCCTTCCCAACGCCTGCTTCAGACCATCCATCCACCCAAACTTCGGTTTACCTCTAGGCCTGCGACCACTCGCCTCCGCATTCATCACCCTTTTCACCAATCTCCCTTCATCCATCCTCTCCATGTGCCCGAACCATCTCAGTACACGCGAATCCACTCTGTTCTCCAACTTTTTCCCCATCCCTGTTCTGATTCAAACCACCTCGTTGGTGATCCGGTCTCTCAGCGTTACTCCAGCCATGCTCCCCAAACACTTCATCTGCAGATATGCAAGAATAGGCAATAGCCATCATTATGCAATTAATGTAAATTTCATTGCATAATCTTGGATAAAAGCAATATGAAAATAACAATATTACATTACCCGGTGAAGATTGTAAGCTTCCCACCCCTCCCGTCTTCAGCGTCTGCAGTTACCATTCTTCACTGCTGCACTAGTGACTTCCGAAGAACCGTTTTGTTATAAATTTAGCATGTGTTTACGTTGGTTACCATAGCAACCAAGAAAGTGGCATCTTTTTGATCTTTTCACAACTCTTTTCCGTAGCATAGTTACTAACCAGTACTATATAACATCCAAAATTTCAATAGTTGTTAATGTATAAATTCTGTTTGAGACTTTCCATTTGATGAGCTAATGATAGCGAAACGCGTCATGGAATACTAAATTATATTTGCTGCTTAATTTTTGATTTCCCTTCGAACTTCGGAATCATGAAAATAAATTTAGCCTTATACCAAGAAATATATGCAAATGAAGACAAGGCAGCTCGGAAGGAAGGAACATATGCTACTAAACATCATCACGGAGAAGCTGTCAACCGAAGAACATTCATCAAGGGACCGAACAAGTGGCTGGAAGTGTTAAATTGTTTAGCAAGTACGTCGCAGCAGAACAACTCTCAACCTAGGAAGATTGTGAGCTTCCTCCCTGCCATGTTGCGACACTCGCTATTCGTCATTGAATTCCGCTCTTTGGATTCGTGATAAACGGGTCATCGGTCATTATTATCTTTTGGACTACTAACATTTCGTCGGGGAGTGTTCACGAGTGAAGTCAAGTGCTAAGAAGAGTTTGGTTTCGATGGACTTTGAAGACACATTACCCGGTGAAGATTGTAAGCTTCCCACCCCTCCCGTCTTCAGCGTCTGCAGTTACCATTCTTCACTGCTGCACTAGTGACTTCCGAAGACATTTTTTGTTATAAATTTAGCATGTGTTTACGTTGGTTACCATAGCAACCAAGAAAGTGGCATCTTTTTGATCTTTTCACAACTCTTTTCCGTAGCATAGTTACTAACCAGTACTATATAACATCCAAAATTTCAATAGTTGTTAATGTATAAATTCTGTTTGAGACTTTC
>SDVV010024393.1:0-12594 GCA_016164225.1 Gammarus roeselii
TGCAAGTACTACTTGAAATAATTACCTTACATGACAGACAAGGAGATATAGTTGACATGAATAAGAAACAATACCGGGCCAAGTACTGAACCATGTGGTACACCATAAGCTATAGAAAATCTTTTTTTTGGCTCTTCCAAAACAAGAGCCGGTTGCTGCTCTAAGCTGGATATTGCTTTAAGACCAAATGTTCTTTTGTAAAGGTTGAAGTTTGCAACCTAATTGGATAGATCGACTATCATCTCTTTATAACAAGAGCAGTAAGGCACCTCAGAGGGATATCTCTTGGGATCAGACGATGGGCAAAACGTAGAACCCTTCAGAAGTCCCTCATCAACAGGAGACCTGACCCAGGTTGTGGTCAATGACACCAGTGAGCGTTTCTCAGGGCTGGACACGAGTGTGATTGGAATGCAGAATGCCCCAGGCAAGATGAGCAGAATGATGGGCCGCGGTGATGAACGGTCGCGGTGATGTCGTCGGTCGCGGTAATGTCAGAGTGCGCTGTGCGGCCGGCGGCTGTGGTGGTGTTGTGACTTGTAGTGGTGATGCTGGGGGCAGTTATGGCCCTGGTGGTCATGGAGCTCTTACTGGTATCCATGTCATCCCAGGTGGCCGATGAGGTGGTGCTTCAAACTAGCCAGTCAGTCTTTGCAGATGAATTTGTCCATTGTGAGGTTGCTCTGTGTCAATCTGAATTCTCCAATGAATAAGGACCCCTTTGTTGGTCAAATGTTGCAGCAGGGGGATTTGCAGTTGGTGGGCATGTGCAAATCATGGTTGACTTCTTCTGTGTCCTCATCCTTTGTTGATTTGCCAGGGTTTCAGCTGGTGAGGGGGGATGTGGTAGGGAAGGTGAAGAAGCATGGAGTCTGTATGTTGCAAACAATTTGAAGTTTGTGCCAACTGAGGTAACTTTACCCAATGTTGCTTCTATTTCCCTCCTTTATTATGATGATTTGGATGTGGGGGCTTACCACCCACCCTCCTACTCAGCTGAGGAAAATGCTGAACTGATTGAATTCTTGCTGGAGTTCTGTGTTGGCAGAGAGGTTGTTGTTCTTGGTGATTTTAACTTGCCTTCATTGGATTGGTCTGCAGACATTTTTAATAATTATATACCTCCCATTGATTCTCAGTTTCTTGATTGTTTTGTTCTTCTTGGACTCAACTCAGTGGGTAAGGGTGGGTATTTTTGTTGATTCGGGTAGCATTCTTGATCTGATGTTGACTATAGAGTTGAATAGGGTGTCTTCTGTGGCAGCTTTGCCTCCTCTTCTGGGGTGCCACCATACCCCTGTCTTGGTGGAGTATATCTTTCAGATGAATGGATCCTGGATCCTTGTTTGAAATCAGTTATGTGGTCTTGTGGTGATTACAGGAGCTTGAGAGGTTTTAGAAGGTGTTGACTGTCATGAGTTTCTGTATGGCACTGTGGAGGAGAATTACAGTTGGTTTTAGTCAATTGTCCATTCACATGTAGACAGGTTTGTTCCCACTCGAGACTCTGCTTCACAACCAAGCTGGTTGTGGGGCCCTCCTAGGGAGCTGATGACCAATAGATCTTGGGCTTGAGCCCAGTATAAGCTTTTGAGGGAGGAGCTTGGTAGGCAGCATGGGGAGGTGTTGGCATCCTTGCAGAGATTTAGTAGTCCTAATTTTGGGAACAGAAATTTCTCACGCTACAGCTAGTGTCGGCATGAGCAGAAATTAGCAGACAGCTTCTCTGTTACTCCCAAATGTTTCACTCCTATATCAGAGGAAGAAGAACCACCTCCTCGGCCACCCAGGATGACATGAATACCAGTCAGAGCTCCACGACCACCAGGGCACGACCGCCCCCAGCACCACCACTATGGGTCCTTCTGTTTGTCCTATGAAGCTTCCATCTGGTGAGGTTGTTGCTGGTCAGAGAGACACAAGTCAGCTGTTTGTAGACTCTCTTTTGTATGTTCTTGTGGATGCTGATTCTGCCGGCCCTTCCCCACATCAGTTTTTCCTGGAAAATTTAATGGTATTTGTGTGACTAGACTGTTAGTTTCCCAGGCTCTGGATGGCTTAGACTCATCTTCTGCCCCTGGACCTAATGGCATTCATCCTAGTGTTTTGGAGTCATGTTCTTGGCAGCTGTCATTGCCCTTGTCTCTGATTTTTGCAGTCAATGGGAGTTTTACCGGAGGCCTGTAAGGTATCTTGTGTTCCTATATTCAACTCTGGTTGGTTCCAGAAGTAACCCTCTCAATTATTAACCTGTGAGTCTCACTTCTGTTTGCTGTAAGGTGCTGGAGTGAGTTATTGTGTCCCAGGTGGTGTCTTTTCTGGAAGATTCTGGCATTTTGTCTGAGAGTCAATTTGGTTTCAGGGTGTTAAGGAGCACCAAAGACCAACTTTTGCTTAATTATGGGGATATTACTGATTGGGTAGATGGAGGATTGGTTGTTGATGTGGTCTTCCTGGATCCCTCTGAAGCGTTTGATCTGAAACTGAGATGTGTGGGTATTCTGGGTGGTCTGTTGGATTGAATTTGAAATTTTCTGATAGGGAGGCGAATGTGTTTCTGCGTGGGGAGTTGTTGGTGACTTCCCGGAGGTGACGAGTGTTGTGCCCCAGGGTTCTGTGCTGGGTTGGCTCTTGTTTATGCTGCATGTCAATCGTGTTGCAGCAGTTGTGGCTTGTGAGTGGAAGGTCTTTGCTGACAACGTCGAACTGTATTTGAGTTTCCCACTCGAGATACAAGCAGTTAGCCTGGAAGTCTTCTTTGCAGAGGGATCTGAATTTGGTGCAGTCTGTGTCATTGTCATGGAATCTCTCGTTGAATGTTCACTAGTGTCTTCATGCGTTTCTACGGGGGCCGTCTTGAATTGGAGCAGATTGATGATAGAATTGCTTATAATTTGAATGGTATGGTACTTGAGCTTGTTGATGGTGTGGTACGTGAGCCATCTTGGACTGCTGCTTGTGTGTGTAATGTGGAATATTTAAGGGATCTGAGATTGTTAGTCTAAGCAGAGGAGGTGGACCAGGGAAATTGATGGGCTGGGTGGAATGGACTATGGTGAACGTCTCAAAGCTATGCAGTTGTTTTCTGTGAGGGGGAGGTTGTTGGGTTCAGGTCTTGTGAAGTGTTGGAAGATTTTTCATTGTTCAGTTGATTCTGGTTTGTCTGCTCTGTTTGAGAGAGCTCTGAATATTGGCACACATGGGCATCCTTTCAAGCTGGTGGTTCCTTGCTGTCAGACGGACTATAAACGTGAATTCTTTTATTCTCGTTGTTTGCAGATTTGGAACCAGCTGCCCGCCTATGTGGTGCAGTGTGATTCACTTGACAGCTCCAAGAAGGCCTTGGCGGAGGGCAGTGTTGTATGAGTTTTTCTAGACCCAATTTGATGTGATCATGTGGCTTTTTTGTGTTGCTGACAGTTGTATGCTGTTTTTGACTGTCTTCACCATTTTATTTTCTTTTGACCTGTTAAGCTCATTCCGACCAGCATCCTGCTGCAGTGCTTGTGCGGGGCTGTTCTTTTTGATTGCTGGCACGTTTGGGTGTACTGCCTCTCATGTCTGCATGCCCTGTTGGCAGGGCTGTGGGGGGCTACAAAGGTGAGATACATAAGTGAGATTTCCTAAATCACTTGATTCATAGTGAGTGGTCTGGCTAACTCCTAGTCTTACAACTCTGGGATGGGCACCGAAAAAGAACCTCTCCAGGAAATATTGTATAAGGCGTCTTGTCCATACCCCGCTGCTTGAACCACTTTAAGCAATGTCAGTAGCTGAGGGTTCCTGGAGGACACGAGTGCTGGTAATGTCTTCAGAAGTGAGGGTTTCGTGTCTCGGCTCTGTGAACGCAACCTCAGCAACAATGGCTTCCACAGTTGGCTCTAAAACAGCTTGCATAGTATCACTCGTAGGTTCTTGGACAAAGTCCAAGTCAACATATTGAACGGCTCCTGTACAGCTACACAACTCCACAAAGGTTGCAAGAGGTGCTGTTGGATAAATTTCAGTTGGCCCTTCAGCATATCCTTCCTCTACATAGTCATAACAAAAGACCTGGTCAGTGTGTGTTGTCAGAATACTTAATATTGGAGTTGTCTATTTCTATAATTTTCTCTATCTCCTCTTGAGAGAAGGCTTTAAAAGTCATTGTTGAAGTGTATCACGTGTATCACTGTATCACTTTATATCATTGTTCATATAAATCTGGAATTTTTAATTTACATATGAACAAAAGTAAAGAAAATAAGAGACATTAGAAACAGAGTACACAAAAATCTCAAAGGTAATGATAGGAAAGCATGCAAGTGCATTTATATATATATATAGCTATATATATATATATATATATTATCTATTATACATTAAATTATGTGTATTAGCTGATGCTTTTAGTGGTATTTATGTGTGCATGATGTGCAACTATGTATGGAGTGCAGGATACCAGAATGAGAAGAGATAAAGAACATAAGATTAATAACATGCCAAACTCAACAATCCACATATTAGTTGGAAAACAGAATCTCATTATATATAAATAAATAAACATACAAGTGCATGAATATAAAATCATGCATTGTAATACACTTTTATTATTCTGTATTAGCTGGGCCCCTGAGTCCACAGCCGATGATGCTTGCAGCAAGAGTTTTGCATTGGATTCTGGGGCCCAGTAGATGGTGCCGGCTACTATACAGGCTTGAGTTCCAGAGACCACAGCTGATGGTGCTCACTTACTAAATAGTTTACAGTCTTATGGCCCTGAAATTAGCTAGATAACGCCTGAACAAACACTTAGGAGTAATGCTGGGACAAAATCTTTTAAAATGGGGGCTGATTTTTCAAAATTGAACACAATCTAAATAAATTGGATTCTGGAGCCCAGCAGAGGGTGTAAGCGTTAAAAAAACTCCATAGAAGAGAAATGCGCTCACTTGAGCAAACAAAAATTGGACTCCCTTGTCCTCCTTCTACAAAAGCACTCACAGCCAAGAACCCAGTGAGTCTAGGAGATTAGGTTCTACAGAAAGAGAACGCTCTCGCAAACACTCATGATCTAAGACACCTGTGCCTCATAGACACCAACACCACAAAAATTCCTACCAACAACGCAACCGCTCCAGACCATGAAGATATGAGCGTGAAACAGACCCGAAATGAGCAACAGTAAAATACTTCAATGGAATTGCCGGGGACTTAGCAGCAAGGAAGACAAATTATTATCCCTAATATTATCCCTAATTATCCCCTTTGGTGGTAGGCTTCCTGGAGATCAATCTTCCCAACACCACCACCTTCACAATCCCTCAATATGTCATACATCATTGCGAAGGTCACAATAATGCGACTGCCCATGGCAGAGCCACATTATTGTGACTCCCAAGTGGGCAGTTGTTATCACCATCCCCATATTCTTCAATCATCTACAATCTATGTTTTGTTACATCTGCAAGTTTACTTTGTTTTTCTTCAAGTTTACCTACCTAATTTTTCTACACGTCTACTTTCATTTTCTGTGAGCTTAGATTGATCTCTGTGTGAGTCTAGGTGGATTTCTGTGAGAAGGTTTATTCTGAGACTCAAGGGTGATTCTGTGCAACAATTTTGACCATTTCTTGTTGAGTTTTTGTCAATTTCTGTGAGACTGGGAAGGTAGGATTTCTAAACTGGGTATGGACTAGGAATGGTGCACACTGCAGCACATTTCACAGTGTCTGCAGGTTATGCATACTAACAAAGGTTAGCTTTTTTCAATGCGGAAGTAGAAATGCTATGTTTAAAATATTTAGTTGGCCTAGAGGGATGTGTTGAGTCATCCTAGGGTGCGGAAGTTGCAGCATGTTGTTATGACATTGCTTGATGAGCATCACTGTTGAAATCCCTTAGATCTACTCCACAGGATTGAAATTGGCTCTGCTGGAATAGAGAATTTCTATCAAACATTTTCACCAAGCTTTAGCCAGTATAATTGTCAGTAAATGCAGTGGGAATGCTCTGGTTGCCACTGTGTCTAGTTGGGCAACTCTTCCTTCCCCCTCAATGGTGATTGGTTACTTACCTCTTGGTAGGTTTCAGTACGAACAGTTCTTGTTCAAGTAGTACTGATGAACCACAACATTTTTCTATTCCATTTAACTGGGCAAAGTAACATGCAATTCAACTAATCATAATTTCAATGACTGAGATGTGAAAATTTTCTTACTTGTAAGGTTTTTATATCATTCTAGCAATAATGCAGATATTGAAGAATAAGTAAACCTGTGTGATTTAGGTGTACTAATTTAAAATAATACGTCATTCCACAAACAAATTGCTAAGATTGAGGCCAGTGGCAGAAGACAGTTCCTGGGCTATGAGAACTTTCCTGTCAAGAGAGAAGGACATTGACTCATTTTGAATGACTACGTCCAGTTAATGACTATTGCTTTCCTCTCTTGATCTCACATAAATAGAAAGATCAGGATAGACTTGAAGCAGTGCAAAGCCTCAAATCAAATTAATGGAGGTGAAGAAAATGAACTATCATGACAAAATGAACACTTGAGGCTATACTCAATCCAATTTTTTTTTGAAAGCTTAATGGCTATAAAATATTTGCTAACTTCTGGAAGGCTGCATCGTCAATGGTAACAATAAGAACAGTAAGAAAGAGGGACCATAATAAACCTGGCAATGAATGGGGCAGAATGTGTTACTTTGAAGTGCCAGAACCAATGGACAACCATGCAAACGGGTGCTTGTAACAGCTTCACATACTGACCATTTCAGTTCTTCAATCTAATGCCACCAAGAACATGTGAGCTCAAATGTATGCTGCAATCGTCAGTCACAGGCTCACGGCAAACATCTTAAGGGTCAAATGTCGATTGGAAGTAGCTACATCAGCTGTGTTCTGGATCTACCTCTAATCAATGAATATCATCACTTGGGACAGCTGCATTGCCAAGCCAGGATGCAACTGGTGAATGTGGCAGCAACATAAGCTGATTAGGCTGATACAGTAGTGGGCCATAGCTGTGGGTCCCGTGGCAGCTACACTGACTCAAAGTATCCAAGTAAGCTAGCTCTTTTATCTTACATTTACCTCTGTTTGATAATTTGTCTTTGTTGCAGCATTATTCAGGCTTGGAGGAAGCAGTCTACCGCAACATTGAAGCATGTCGGGAATTTGGACACACCCTACAGACAGCTTATGGGCCACAGGGTCGAAACAAAATGATCATCAACCACATTGAAAAACTCTTTGTTACAAATGATGCTGCAACAATCATCAAGGAGCTTGAGGTAAGGATGGCTGTTCTAATGTAGATGCCAAACATTAGCTAGTTATGTCTGCATTAGAAGCAGAGATGGGATTCTCACCTTTGATGTTATAATATTTTTAGCTTTGTGGACTTGTAAAACCTTTCCCCCCCCTTAAGCATCTGTTAGGTTCACGGGTCGCTACTACGGGGGGGTGAACACCCTTATTTCCCTTCAGACTCTCCTCTTCTTCACCCTTCACTATCTCT
This sequence comes from Gammarus roeselii, assembly GCA_016164225.1. Taxonomy (NCBI): domain Eukaryota; kingdom Metazoa; phylum Arthropoda; class Malacostraca; order Amphipoda; family Gammaridae; genus Gammarus; species Gammarus roeselii. The sequence goes on from SDVV010024393.1 coordinate 7,509, forward strand.
CCTTTTCTCCCCCATCCTGATTTGCTTATCTTTTATTCACCTCATTTGCATCTTATGTCTAGTTCAAATTTCATTTAACTTGTCTCAGACTCTTTCTTAACAACTCTCCTATTTATCATTACATACAAACACTCATACTCATGCACGCGCATACACACGCACACGCAAACATACACATAACTGTTCTAACTTATCTTCTTTCAGGTGGCAAATAACAGCCAAGTTGTGCTCTTTCTTTCATGCAACCTGTTTCTACGAGTTTCTTTTTTTCCATTCTTGCTGTTCATATGCATGAAATTTTCTACACCTAGTGTAGATCTCATGCATGGGATCCCCGTTTCCTGTCTGTTCTTCATCTGCCCCCTCAGCAGGTTTTGGAGCGTGATGCCCCGGCACCTTAAGGACTACTGCGAATCCTTGTGGCTCTGAAGTAGGGTAGGTAGTGGGTTATTCCTCCTTACTGCTATCTGGGGAGTGCTGGGACCATATAGCTTTGGCACCTTAAGAGTTCCTGTACCTCCTGTGGCACCCGTACATACCATAGACGTTCCCCGCGTAAAGGTTTTTGACTTTGCGCAGTTGTAAGCCTAACTCAAACATCAAAAGAAGAATGAAAATAAAGACTTCTTAACATGATGCAGCACTGCTTACTGGTTTGACAGTCGGCGCCAGAAAGACTATGACTCCAGTGCGCTAGAAAGCCTCGTAACTCTAATCTGATCTAGCAAAACCAGTTAGTTGTATGTAGCTCTCTAGTTACCTGTTGCTTGTTCAGTAAATGAATATTCAATCATATTGCATAAAGCTTGTCTTGCGTTATGTGTGCAGCCTGTTCTTGGTTCTTCATGCTCTTAATAGGTAGCTACACTTTCCTTCATATTTATTTAGCTTTCCCCATTGGGTTTTCCATTCTTGATTATTTTCCCACATTCATAATAACACCCACTTCTTGTTAATACCTTGATAGGTTACTTAAGTCTAAATCATGGTCCCTGTCTCTATATTACTGTTCCTACTCTTCCTACTACATTCATATCTTGCTTTGTTTATGCTATTCTTTACCTGTGTGTTTCCTCACCACTCTCCCACCCTCCAGATTGAACACCCTGCCGCCAAGCTGCTTGTGTTGGCCACTGAGATGCAGGAGCAAGAGGCCGGTGATGGCACCAACTGGGTGGTCATCATGGCTGCTACTCTGCTGGAGAAGGCAGAAGAGCTCATTAAGATGGGCCTCACACCAACAGGTAATGCAAGTCAAGGGATGGCTGATCCAAAAGTTTTCAATAGACACCAGGGCTGGTTGTAACATTTGAATAACTTCCTTGCATTAAAAGATTCAACTAATCATTTCTGTATTGAGTTTGCGCTTTGTGGTTCATCGTAGTGTAATATGTGCCCATACTTCGTTGGACCTGGCCAAGCCAGTCTGTGGAATGTAGAAATATGTTCAGTTCAACCTTATTATAGCGTTGTTGTTCAATGGGTCAATATGGCTTGGAAATTCGATCAAAATAGTTTATATCTGGCTACTGATGTGTTGATAACGGTGCTGTGTTATTGCTCTTTTTGCCGTGTCAGCATTGGTGAGAAAATCGACCTTCACTCAATACATTGCTAGTTTCACATCTTTGGGACGCTTCCAAAATATATTAGCTACAGGCCAAATCATTAGACGCTTCAATTTATTATATAGTTTTGTTACAACCAATGTTAATGGTGCTGATATTACATGGAGCTTTCAGTGATGCGAGTTTAATTAACAAACATGTTTCATAAAATAACTGCTTATTTGGCAATTTGATATAATATAATATTGGGTAATATAGGGTTGTGAAAATTTGTCCAGTGGGGGTAGGTGAGGAAATTTATTGAGGCCTACTTGCTATAGTGAAACTGTGAAATTATTATTATATAAATTATTTGTTTCCATCGCAACACCTGGCATCAGGGATGCTGATGCCAGGTGGGGCAGATGGTTGTGCCAGAATTTTGAGGAGAACAAGAATATGTTCTGGAAAGAGGTGAAGAAGGTGAGAAAGGGAGAGACCAGAAATGAGAAAGTGCTGAAAGATGAAAACGGCCAGTTGTTGTTGGAAAGTGGTGATGTACGGAAGAAGTGGGCCGAGTATTTTGATGAGTTGTTGAATGTCGAGGACGACTGAGAGGCTGACATTGTTGCTGTGGGTGGTGGTGCTCGGATGCCAGCTTAGGGAGAAAGACTTGTGGCGGACATTGCCAGGGAAGAGGTGCAGGAGGCGGTGCAGGTGATGAAAGCAGAGGAAGCTCTGGTTTGGATGGCGTTGCGACAGAGTGCCTGAAGAAGGGTGGAGTAACGATTGTCAAATGGTTGGTGAGGTTACTGAACTTGTGTTTTGTGGCAGGCGTGGTACCGATTGCGTGGTGCGGTGCCTGCAGTGTTCCGCTATATAAGAGCAAAGAAGATAAAAATTAATGTTGCAACTCGAGAGGTATCAGTCTGTTATGTGTGGTTGGTAAGTTGTACGGGAGAGTGCTGATCAAAAGGATTAGAGACTGTACAGACTGCGTAATTGGAGAAGAACAGTGTGGCTTTAGGAGTGGTAGAGGGTGTGTCGATCAAATTTTTACAGTGACACAGGCCTGTGAGAAGGATGGTGTGAAGCAGGCGTTCGGAAGGAGAGGCATGAATGTGGAAGTAGCGAGAGAGCGTGCAATGAACAGGCGTGAGTGGAGAATGGTTGTGAATGGTTGATTTTGACCCTGCTCTGATGTGCTTTCCCGCCCTTGGCATCCCGATGTCGTGATGATCGTGGGTGGGTGGGGAGGGGCAGCCATTATGTCGTGGCGGGGGTAAAAAAGTGAAAACAGTCGGGCCCGGCTGCTGACAACGTATCCTCGAACTTCACTCGTGACCCAGAGTGTATGTTGCGGGGTAACCGGCCGGGCCCTTTAGCACTAAAGGGCTAAGTTGTGCGACTGTGAGCGTACGAGGGTGTGAGGTGCGCCTTGCCGTCGACCACTCCTCTCTCTGGGGGATGCAGTCTAGTTTCTGTATCGGTGTATCGTCCGGCACTGGGTTTTCAATTCATAAATATAACATGAAACTTCTTTATCAAATACTCTATTTGGATTAACAAAAACGGAAGTTGAATTTGAATTCTTTGCAGCTCATCTTCTGGGCCGCCAGTTTATTATAATTCATAGAAAGGATTTTGGTGAAGCACATCTTTCTGACTCGTTGGTTACCTTAGCTGTACGATTGCGCTGGAATACATTTTTCGTTTCACGGTCTTTATGAGCGGGCCTTACAACAACATTTCAGAGACCGGCTAGAATGTCTCACGGTAGCCTTGAACTTGACCCTACAGCTTTCTAATGAGTCATTGTGAGGAGAAGCGGCCTCCAAGCTCGTCCACGTGGCGGCGACCGAACTGAAAATTATTGATGAAAGCGGACTAAGGTTTTCCTAATTATGATTTCACTGTCCACATACATGTCTCCTAACGTTATTGTTGGTATATTCTCTCTAAAAGTGTATAAATAAATGTATCAATAAGAAATGTACGTTTCAGGATTCAAATTATTTTCGATGCTCACTTACATTAACATATTTTAGCTACTAGAAGGGTATCATCTTCATAGTGAATTGCATGGACTGTGTCTACAATTGCCTCCTAATGTTATTATAGCTTCAAACATTGCCTCTAGATTGAAATGTAATGTTCATTTTGGAATGCTTCGAATCAGCATAACATGTCAGCTACTTCCCCAGTTGGAGCTTCTGAACGTTTTGTTTTTGAAATATTTTTTGTTATTATCTCAACCTAGCATAGAGGATCATTTCATGTAATGCAGTCTCATATAACCATGATACAGAAGATTTTTTAAATTGTCAAATATGGACTTCGATTATGATTTCCTTTTTATGGTCAGTCATTGTTACAACATCTTGTTGGCATCAATAGCTCTTGACCTAAACATAATCTCACTGGCACCGCAATGATTTCAGAAGAAGTCTTAACTACAGTATTATGTGACGTATGTAAAAGTTCCATCAACATTCTATGAACATCTCATTCCTGTTACCCACGTTGACTCGCATCTTCCTCCACTTGCACACTCCACCAGGTGTTTTTTAGAAGAATGTTGATGGAAGCAGAATTAGAGCTCTCCTAAACGGAGTGTTTGTTGGAGGTACCTTGTCTCCCCAATGGAGAAGACTGTGCTTGTGAAAACTGCAATGAAGTCGCGAGTGTTGAGGAGGTACTTGACTCTCAACTATGCTCTATGGAGCTGAGACATGTGGGGCCAGAGCAGAAGAAGGTCTAATACAAAACCAGACTGAGTATTCATAAGTTATAGAATGCATTTGTTAGACCACATATCAAGTATTTCGTTCAATTCTGGTCTCCTTATCTTAGGGCAGACATTATTAAATTGGAGAAGGTTCAACGTAGAGCTACCAAACTTATCCCTTTGCTGCGCAATATATTGTACAAAGACCGACTACATGAACTCAATGTGTGTGGGGAGTGGGAGGTGCGCCTTGTCGTCGGCCAACCCACATTACTGAGTCATATGGCCTTGTGTCAGTATTTGGAATCTTCTTGTTCACTCTAGAAGCGTAGACTCAGAGCTGGCATGATCGAGGCGTGGAAGATTATTAATGATAAGGAAAACGCCGACCGAGCAAGCCTTTTCACTCTAGATGCGAGCGGAGTGATTAGAAATAATGGATACAAAATCGTTGTGAAGCGTTTCTCACGCAACATCACGCGCAATTTCTCCACGTATAAAGTTGTCGAAGAATGAAACTAAAACTGCCAGCAGAGGTTGTAAACAGCAATACACTCCGAACGTTTCAATCACGGCTCGACAAATGCGACAAAAATCGCAGTTAAATTGCTAAACCGTTCCTTATTATGATGTTTTAGAAACAGAAATGGCACATGAAGTGCTCTTAGATGTTTTACTTCAAAACTAATCCTCGTGCTATCTAAAGGCAACCTAGTTTAGGTCAAAAGAGCTGTTGTTGTTTTCTTGCACTTGAAAACACCTGTAAACTGTAGCTACTAAAAAAGGTTGTTTTTAATGAAGAAAAGTACCT
>SDVV010024394.1:0-12594 GCA_016164225.1 Gammarus roeselii
TTATATATACATGTAATTATTTGAAAGAAAAATGAAATGAAATGAAGAGAAGTGTCGAAAGTTGTATTTAATCTCATGACACCAAAACGTGTCATGAGATACAATACAACTTGTCAATCTCTAAGTGCATATTCTTGAGCGCACCCAACACTTTACACGCTTCCTTCACACGCCACTTCACCTCAGTTCCAATCAGATCAGGTACCTGGAGACCAGGTACCTAAAACACTGAACTTCCTCCAATACTTATCAATTTAGGAGGACACTGATTCTGCTCGCATCGACATTCTTCAAACATCTCATTACTTTACTCATACCCAAGTTAACTTCTAGCTTCCTCCTCTCACACACGCTCTCAAATTTTACACCAGCCTAAACAACTTCTCTCCAGAGTCCGCCACCAGCGCCGTATCATAGGCAAACAACAGCTGATTCATCTCCCAACTCCGCCCGTTCACTTCCAACAGCTCTAAGCCACGACTCAACACATTCGTGTTCACCTTCCTGACCACTCCGTCCATGTAGAGGTTGAACAGTCGGGGGGACCTAACACGTCCTTGTCTCACTCCCACTTCAACTGTGAATAATCTTGAATAGCATTCCCTCTTACAACTTACTGACAACAGATAACAAACTGATACCTGAAGAGTTGCAGCATTCATTTTTATCTCCTTCGCCCTTATACATTGGAACATTGCAAGCACTGCGCCATCAATCGACACAAACCACAGGATCAGTTGCCTCATCAGCTATTTGACTACTGTTACACCACCTCTCTTCAGGTACTCGGGCGCAACATCGTTCTTCAGGTACTCAGACGCAACATCGGTCTCCCCCGTTGCAGCTATCGAAAGATTATCCATTCCTGTTTTTATCACCTCTACCGCCTCCTGCAGGTCATCCCTAGTGATGTCCGCCACAAGTCTATCTCCCAACACCGGCATTCGTGCTCCCTCACCTACAGCAAATGTCCGCCTTTCTGACATCCTCAACATTTACCAACTCATCAAAATACTCAGCCCACCTCTTCTGTACCTCACCAATTTTCAAAAACAACCGGCCGTTCTCATCTTTTACCCTCTCCACCTTTTCGGTCTCCCCCGTTCTCACCCTCTTCCCCTTTTTCCAGAACTTCTCGTTCGTTTACACCACCTGGCGTCAGCGTCTCTCGTGGTTCTCCTCAGCACCCTCTTCACCTCTTAACTCCTTTCTCTACAGTTGTCATATGCCACCCCCGACATCGCTTGTAACCACTCCTCACAGGCTTTTCTGTTCTGCACCTCCCCAACTTTTGCACACCTCAACAACGCATATCTAAACGTCTCCCTTTCTTCCTCAACATTTCTCAGGTCCTGCCCTCTTTCGCTATCACATTCCTTCCTCAACGCCTGCTGAAATTTCTCAGCCTTGCTTTCTACATTCAGTTCACTCCCCTCTACCTCGCTTCCTCCTCCCACTCTTTTGTTCCCCTTCCAACCTTAATCTTCCTTCCACCAGGAGATGGTCAGACATTCCTCCACCTCCCCCTCTTAAGACACGCACATCCAATCGCCTCCCCACCCCTCTCTTCGAAATCAGCACAAAATCCATTAGCGCACTCTTCATCACTGCAGCATAGGCCATCCTTACCCTTGTGTACAAGTGGATTCTCTTCACCACTGCAGCATGGGCCATCCTTACCCTTGTGTACAAGTGGATCCTCTTCACCACTGCAGCATGGGCCATCCTTAGCCTTGTGTTCAAGTGGATCCTTTTCACCACTGCAGCATGGGCCATTCTTACCCTTGTGTACAAGTGGATCCTCTTCACCACTGCAGCATGGGCCATCCTTAGCCTTGTGTTCAAGTGGATCCTTTTCACCACTGCAGCATGGGCCATCCTTACCCTTGTGTACAAGTGGATCCTCTTCACCACTGCAGCATGGGCCATCCTTACCCTTGTGTACTAGTGGATCCTCTTCACCACTGCAGCATGTGCCATCCTTACCCTTGTGTTCAAGTGGATATATCGCTTCTTGGAACAAGCCGTTTCAAACCCCCAGCGCCTGCTCCATACACAAATCGATCAGGTTCTCTCCAGTGTCATTTCCACCGGGAACGCCATATCTCCCTACCACATTCTCCACCACTTCATCTCCAACTCTCGCATTTATGTCACCCAGTACAACACGTTGTATTGACTTCCACCATCTCTTAATACCTTCACTCAGATCAGTCCAGAATGGCTCCTTCTCCTCCTCATTCTTCTCGCTACCAGGTTAGTAAGCACTCACAAACGTCCATCTTTATTTATCTATCTTAAAATCAACCCACATCAATCTTGAGGAAACCTCTTTTCACTCGGTAACGAAACTAGCCAATCAATCACTCAACACCAAAACACCACACCTTCTCGTGCCCAATCTTCCTCCACGCTCGTCTTTCTTCCACTTACCACGCCAAACTCACATTCGTCCATACCTGTCAACTTCGTCTCACTCAGCGCCGGTACATCAAATGTTTTCCTCATAAACATCTGTCCAATCCTTCTTCTCTTTACTTCATTCACACTACAACCGCGCACATTCAGCGACCATGACAGTAGGTTTCGGAGAGGCGGGAGCCTCTCCTCCTCCCGCTCGTCTTGCCGTCTTTGAGGGAGATTTCACAGTGAAAAGGATCCCTTGCTCCCTCGCTCCACCCCTATTAGTCACCTTCTGCGGCACGCACTGATCCCGGTAGCATGGTTCAAGCATTTCCGCCGCAGGGCTCTTGTGTTAGTCGCCTCTTACGACACGTGAGGGTTACGGTGACATGATTTTATCCCCTTGCCACAGGGTTAGAATGATAACAAAATTAATAGATTCAGTTCAAGCTCATAGCAACTGGAACGATGGGTTCAAACTCGGAAACGCCAGGCAGTATATTCCCAGGGATAGGGTGTCAATTGAAAGAGGTCGTTGAAGATCCTTAAGAAAACCATGCGTGTCCGGTAACGCTTGGGCCTGTCAGCACAGCGGGGAAATGCCATCAACGTATGTTATCCAGTGACATGTTCAGACTCGGGTGAGGTTTTAGTGGAAATGTCAGTGGAACAAGCACTGCGTTCCTTGACTGAGTTTTCTTTTCGATGTGATAGTTATTTGTAGCAAAAATTAGGATACAATAATTTAATCCACATAGATATCGGCCGTGTACTTTTGAGCAACTTATGACAGTAAATGCTCTTCGTAACAAGTTATCGCCTTATTACTCAGTCTTCATTCAGCAACGCCTTTCTAACAAAGTTCGGGCATTGCAACAAGATGTTAACTGCATCGGCGGCTATTTAATGAAATTCCTAGCAAAACAGTTATGTCGTTTGCCTAGTCTCCTGTTGAAAATACGACGATAAATATGAACTGACTACTTCTGACAAAATCCAAGGTCCTGGCGGCTGAATGGTAATCTATTACTGTCTCTCCGCTTTCAAGACTACTCACCTCATAGGATTATTGTAATGTCGTACACGAGGTCGTACGTCAGCATCAAAAGTTCACCATTAGGTCGTAATATCAAAAATTTGTATTTTTTTTACCGGAAAGCAATTGCTATTAAATGACATCGAACATGAAAGATTTCCGTCATGCATTTTTCATTAATTATGTTCACACACAAACAGTTACAATTGATAAATTCTGTCCCCAGCAATTGAGAAATCTAGGGTAGAAGCAGTTAAACAAATATGTTGACCAGGATTGAGCCATTGTTCGATACAGGACTAGCTATTAACAGTCTTCGTTGTGAATGCATAGGGAAGCGTACTGCAGCTGCCTCAAGAGAGCACGGCAATCAGCACACATTCACGCACATGCGTACACAGCAATCTAACACCCGAACCGTTTTCCAGACCAATCAACGCCAACGTAATCAACAGCGTGGCGAGCGCCACTGCAGTGCCGCATAACTGTGACGCGCATCGCACGCACCGCTACTCGAAATAAACACTGCTTGCGACAGATATTTCCTTCACGAATTATTTGATGCTTTGATTCAAGCGTAAAATTTTAGGGTGATACGATCGGGATTTTATAAGCGGACGAACCTTTCATATGAATTTGATGAGAACAGTATTTTGATGAGAACAGTATTTTGATGTGAACAGTATTTTGATGAGAACAGTATTTCGAGCATACGTTGTTTAAAGAGCTATTGCTAGTGAAAAAAAACTGAATAGGGTATTGCTTCTGAAGGATTATTTATAGTTAAATCTATAAAGCTTCGGAAATAATAACTTTAGTAGAATTTAATTTTTTTTCCGAATGCAAGCAGAATATGGTTTGTTCTTCCTCGCCAGTCATGTTGATGAGAGTCATTGCTTCAGCTCGTCAACACTTCGTTGTTCGTTGTCATCGTATCTAGAATTATGCAGCTATCGAAAGATTATTTCTTTCTAAAACAAACCCTTTTGCTTTGATTTTAAATGAAAATAAATCTGGATGAGTACAAACAAGTCTGCTCTCCCGTTTTTTAATAAGTGGTTTATTTTTTTCCCCTCATATTCAGGGATGTTCTTTAAAGTGATTATTTGATTCGTATAGCAGCATTGACAAAAAAACAGAATTGCCAGAAAACAGAATTGACTAAAAAAAATCATTGACAGAAAACAGCATTGACAAAATACAGCAATGACAAATAAACAGCATTGACAAAAACAGCATTGACAAAGAACAGCACTGACAAAAAACAGAATGGACAAAAAACAGCATTGACAAAAAAACAGCGCAACCAAAAAACATCATCGACAAAAAACACCATTGACATAAAACAAAATCGACAAAAAACATCATTCACAAATGACAGCATTGACAAAAAACAACATTGACAAAAAGCAGCGTTGACAAAAAACAACATTGACAAAAAACAGCATTGCCAACCAAAAACAGCATTGTCACGAGTTGAAACACGACCTATGGCAACAACAGCTTGAATTGCTGGAGGCTCAAATAATTATGCTGCATTAACATTAAGACGCCCGATGACTAGACAATAAATCCATGTGAATTTGTTCATAATTGATTTCGAACAGATTTATCTACAATGAATATATTCCGTTGTGTGCAGATGAGCAACAATACACTTGAATTGGGTTAGGCTAATGTTTATGTTGATGCGTCCTTTTTCTGATATTATGAGTGTTCCATTCATTTGTATAAAAGGAAAAGATAGCCCTTTCAAAACAAAGAACTTTATTTATAAATACGAGCAACTACAACCCATCACAATTTCAAATATATTTAGAAATACGAGCAGCTACACCCCATGATTCTTTCAGCTAAATTTCTAAATACGAGCGGCTCCACCTCATGAAAATTTGGCCTATATTTATATGTACGAGCAGCTACCTAACCTAAGTCATTCTGTGCTCGTAATACAATATCCGAAATTGTCCCGGGCATGCAATACTGCTGAACAATATAAACAATAGAACAAAGCTCTCATTTTTTGCAACGGCAAATGTGTTTCTTCGGAGGGGGAGGGGGGGGGGTGGCAGAAGAGATCGCTATGTGGATTCGAAATGAGGTGTATTGCTATGATTTGGAGTATCGATCTTGTGTGAAGTAATGGTCGAAGTATTTGAATATGAATTATCGATACGTTATGAAGTATCGAAATGAGTACCGATGTATGAAGTTCGTTGTGATGTATGGGTACGGTATGAACCATCGTCGATCCATCGTATTGCATTGCTCGTACATAACGGCACAAAGTACAGTGATATTTGGTCTTTTGTCGGTATGGAGAATTGAAAAAAATGTACCTTCACCAAACGTACGTAGTAAGTTCTTTGATTGTTTTTTCCTCTGTACCTCGTTTCATCTTCGCAAAGTTAACTAGACAAAATACCGTTAGCAATAACGTGATAATTTACCGACTTGTGCAGTAAAGATCCAAGATGGCTTCGTTGGTGCTGTATGTATGGATCGAACGTTGTTGATCGTTGTTATGCCCAACTGTTTGGTGGGTGACATTTTTGGCATTTTGTATTCATAATAATGGTACAATTTTATTACTTGTCACATAATACAACATGATAAAATCCAGTCAGCGCATTTCATGACCATTTAATCATTTGTTCAACATAGTCAACATTACCTCTCACATGGCGGAAGTTTATTCAAAATTTTCTGCAAGCGTCTCAAAGAACCTGACACGGACATTACAACGATCATACACAGATACACAGAAAAGATGCAAGTCAGATAAAGTGGTAGGCATAATCAAATTGCATAGAAAGCAAATTTTTTTGCACATCAATTGTCCTATCTTTCATAGTCAAAAGTGTGGCATCAGAACATTATCACATGCTAGCAGACGAGTCCATACGTTCTTTTTTGTCGAGGGAATATTCTTCCACTGTGTCCCATCATTAATTTTTCCGCTGCGGTGTTTGTCTAGAAAGCTTTAAATCATTAAACTACTTTGTTAACGATTTTTCATTATAAATAATCCTATGTATGATCTTCGTAACAACGCGGATTTGCTAATCCCCCGAAACTCGTTAACACAGTCCCAACTCTTTTTAAAATACAGGGGTGCTAAATCCTAGAAATAGAATGCCATAGATATCAGGACGAGCAGCAGGATGGCTTCCTTCAAACACAAACAAAAATTATAAATGTTTTAACTTGTACGTACAGAAATTTTTGAACTATAATTTACTTCCGCCAACTTATTGTGCTTCATAAGTTTCATTTTATGAATACTTATACCCCATAATTCATTTACTCAAATTTCCAGTTATCTGGTTCATGTATAAATCATGAACCAGGAAATGAATGTTCGTGTCCTGTGCATAGGCAACACGTCATGCTAACTCTGCAGTTAGTTTCAAGGTCGTGTCTTCGTGTGTTTAATAATGTGTGAGTAATGTAATAAACAACCTTATGTTGGACATTCTCTACTCCCACTTTTATATTGAATATTCGTTGGAACAGTATTGTCATGATTAAGTAAATGTCTGTGGCCCTACTTACTTTACTGATTTGTATTATATCAATCCAATGTAACGTTTCTATGTCTCGACATATTGAACAAGGAGAATGGAGAATGTCCTCCAATAATGTCCATCCGTTGGTGTAATTTAGAGGTAAACTTACTCCCCAACCCTAGTTATAAGTTAATATAAAGTTTATCTGAGTAGCAAATGTTGTCTTCAGAACAGCTCACACTGACGAAGACTTGGTACGTATCATCTGTGTATTCTGTCAGTTTTGTATTTTTTTCAAATCCTTAAATTATTCAAATCCATGTAAGATATAAATTATTTTTAACTAATTTGAATCAAAGAATTACGCGAAAAATGTTACTGAGGAGGACTCGGACGAAAATAATTACGCTTTCGGGAGCTCTTCCCCAGATAATGATTGACTGTATAAAATGAGAGCACGCGATGCAGGGGCGCAGTGGCGCACCGAGGGGGGTGGGCACGCACCATGACCCTCCATATGCCTTAGACTTGTTGCAATACTACTCTTCATTATGCGAGAGCACACATATTAGTTAACTATGCCCCCCCCCACCTCTAAAACAATCCTAGGTGCGCCTCGGACGCAAGGGAATAATATAATGATAACAGAGCATCGGTGGGAGGAATAAGTACATGCAATAATTAGAGCTTGGAAAGACTTGGACTCATTTACAAATCAGTTTTGTATATTTATATATTTTACTTTACACCGTAGAGGGGCACACCACAGTCACCAGCTATAGAGGGGCGCACCACAGTCATCAGCTGTAGAGGGGCGCACCACAGTCACTAGCTGTAGAGGGGCGCACTACAGTCACCAGCTGTAGAGGGGCGCACTACAGTCACCAGCTGTAGAGACACGCACTACAGTCACAGGGGCGCTCAACAGTCACCAGCTGTAGAGACACGCACTAGTCACCAGCTGTAGAGGGGCGCACTACAGTCACCAGCTGTAGAGACACGCTCTACAGTCACAGGGGCGCACTACAGTCACCAGCTGTAGAGACACGCACTACAGTCACAGGGGCGCTCAACAGTCACCAGCTGTAGAGGGGCGCACTACAGTCACCAGCTGTAGAGACACGCACTACAGTCACAGGGGCGCACAACAGTCACCGGCTGTAGAGGGGCGTACAACATTTACGACTTACTTAACTATTCCTAGCATTACCTTAAAAGGGTGGTTAATAAACCATCCTTGATCTTACAAAGCGACGAGCATATTTGGAGGATAGCATTCTCTAATAATGCAATAGGTCAAGACGGAATGAAGCATTATATTGAAGTATTGATCTAACACAGAGGAAGCTACTGAGTGGGTAGGCACCTAACCATAAAAATTTGAGTCGGTAGCGTATGGTTCTTTTTTCACTCATTGAAGATTATCTACTTTCAATTTTTTTACAATAAGAAGAAAATTGTCCATGGTGCAAAATATTCTGCAAGGATATGTTCTCAGATTGTATAACTCTCGTCAGATTGTATAACTCTCGTCAGATTGTATAACTCTCGTCAGATTATAAAACTCTCGTCAGATTGTATAACTCTCGTCAGATTGTATAACACTCGTCAGATTGTTTAACTCTCGTCAGATTGTATAACTCTCGTCAGATTGTATAACTCTCGTCAGCTTGTATAACTCTCGTCAGATTGTATAACTCTCGTCAGATTGTATAACTCTCGTCAGATTGTCAGATTGTATAACTCTCGTCAAATTGTATAACTCTCGTCAGATTGTATAACTCTCGTCAGATTGTATAACTCTCGTCAGATTGTATAACTTTCGTCAGATTGTCAGATTGTATAACTCTCGTCAGCTTGTATAACTCTCGTCAGATCGTCAGATTGTATAACTCTCGTCAGATTGTATAACTCTCGTCAGATTGTCAGATTGTTTAACTCTCGTCAGATTGTATAACTCTCGTCAGATTGTATGACTCTCGCCTCCTTATTATACATTTGTTAGAGCATTGATGACATAAGCTGATGCGGTAGAGGATAGTTTTCTTCTAAATCCGTTTTTTATGACCATTATCTGGAATGCTTATCTGACTATATCATGTTTACCGACTCATGATGTCATTAACTATTTTATTATTTCCAAGCCCGAATATTAAAATGTCGTAGAGATTTAAATTGTTGTCAGAAATTTAGCCTAAGGAGGATACATAATATTGACGCCGTAGATGTATTTATGTCGATTTTAATGTATTTTTCTTGTACTTCACAAGTCTAAGAAGCGTGAATACCCTGATGAAATGGCACCAGATATCTTGCAGCTCAACGTCTGCCCAAGGTTTTTAAAGCGCTTCTATTCGATTCTGTAACAGCCGCTAAGTTGGACTATTCTCTGTTATTATATCCTGCAAGCCAAGTAGCATTTATTGACGCCTTTTCGACGGAATGATCGGCTCTTCTGAAATGTGTATCAACTGCACTGGCTATTTAATGGTATTCCTACCAAGACAGTTTTTTGTAGCTAACACATTTTCAAGCAGTGCCAGTAAGCTGGAGAAACATTATTAATAATTGTGGACAATGTGGCCTCTCATTCGACCAATTTAGCACACATGACATTATTTGGAACTCTGCCCCACATGCAGCTCATCTAGAATAATTTCATCTTACAACTACTCTTCTCAACAACCAAAATCTATCTAGTAACATTCTGCCTCCTACAAATAAATGGGTTACCCCAGAAATCGTCATAATACGACTGACTTCTCGTCACCAAGAGAACACGGGTTATACCCAACAACAGTCATCGCACAACTTACTTCATGTTACCAAGAATGCATGGGGTACCTACACCCATCAGCCCTCATTTCTCAACTGACCTTATGTCATCTAGAATACAAAGAATCCTTCAATTACCGTTAGTCACCAAACATACACGGGTTACCCACCCCATCAACCGTCAGGCACCAAACATACACGGGTTACCCACCCCATCAACCGTCAGGCACCAAACATACACGGTTACCCACCCCATCAACCGTCAGGCACCAAACATACACGGTTACCCACCCCATCAACCGTCAGGCACCAAACATACACGGTTACCCACCCCATCAACCGCTAGTCACCAAGAATACATGGGTAATCAAATCAACCGTCTATCACCAAGATTACTTGGGTTACCCCAATAACCGTCAGACACCAAGAGTACCTCAGTTACCTCAACAACCTTATGTTAACCAGAATACACGGGTTATTCCATCAACAGTCTGTCACCAAGAATGCATGGGTTAGTCCAACAACAGTCTGTCACCACGAATACCTGGTTTACTCCAACAACCGTCTGTCACCACGAATACCTGGTTTACTCCAACAACAGTCTGTCACCAAGAATACCTCAGTTTCCCAACAACCGTCTGTCACCATGAATACATGGGTTACTCCAACAACCGTCTATCACCACGAATACGTCAGTTACCCCAACAACCGATTGTCACCACGAATACCTGGTTTACTTCAACAACCGTCTGTAGCCACGAATACTTGGTTTACTCCAACAACCGTCTGTCACCACGAATACCTGGTTTACTCCAACAACCGTCTGTCACCACGAATACCTGGTTTACTCCAACAACAGTCTGTCACCAAGAATACCTCAGTTTCACCAACAACCGTCTGTCACCATGAATACATGGGTTACTCCAACAACCGTCTATCACCACGAATTCGTCAGTTACCCCAACAACCGACTGTCACCACAAATACCTGGTTTACTTCAACAACCGCCTGTTACCACGAATACTTGGTTTACTCCAACAACCGTCTGTCACCACGAACACCTTAGTTACCCCAACAACCGTCTGTCACCACGAATACTTGGTTTACTCCAACAACCGTCTGTCACCACGAATACTTGGTTTACTCCAACAATCGTCTGTCACCACGAATACTTGGTTTACTCCAACAACCGACTGTCACCACGAATACTTGGTTTACACCAACAACCGTCTGTCACCACGAATACTTGGTTTACTCCGACAACCGTCTGTCACCACGAATACTTGGTTTACTCCAACAACCGCCTGTCACCACGAATACCTTAGTTACCCCAACAACCGTTTGTCACCACGAATACTTTGTTTACTCCAATAACCGTCTGTCACCACGAATACTTGGTTTACTCCAACAACCGTCTGTCACCACGAATACTTGGTTTACTCCAACAACCGTCTGTCACCACGAATACTTTAGTTACCCCAACAACCGTCTGTCACCACGAATACTTGGTTTACCCCAACAACCGTCTGTCACCACGAATACTTGGTTTACCCCAACAACCGTCTGTCACCACGAATACTTGGTTTACTCCAACAGCCGTCTGTCACCACGAATACTTGGTTTACCCACAACACGCGTTTTCCTACATCTGTCCTCTGCTACTCGAAATGAGTTATTTGCTCTTTCGGATTGACGTGCCTTGAAGTCCTGCTTCCGCAGGCTCTGAGTCAACACCACGGCTTCCCCCGCTGGCCCTCTTCCACTCTCTCCTTGCTGGATAAACTTGCACGCTAAAAATACACATGGAAATGTCTCTTACTGCTGGTACAAAGCTGGACCCAATTGCGGTGTAGAATGAAAGGAAGAGAGTTTATGTTATCGAATGCTCCGTGCTCTCATTACGCGCCTTGAATCGTCTCAATAGATTGGCTATTTCAATGTGTCACCTTTTGTACGCAGGATTTCTCTTTTAATATATTTTTTACGTGACAGCTATATAATTGTTTTTCCGGTATTCCTATCAAGTTGTTTTAAATCGTTTGTAAAGGTGAGATGAGGCATATTCTCTTTGTCTTTCTTAACTTCTTTGCCATACATTGATTTGATACCTACTTTTGTCGTAAAGGTAGGCAAGGCTGCGTAATACAGCACAATATATGCTCTTGCTACAATATGGGTGACACCAACTTTCAAAAGGAAACCATTTATTTCAGTAACTAAAGTATTTTTTGTAATTCCGTCCTATAGAGAATGTTTATGTCGCATCTTGAAATACACGTTAATGCATTTAGGTTTATGAGTTCCAATTCAAGGCACAAACAGGTCGCCCAGTAATGGTCCACTAACCGTAATAAATTCACATTATTGAAAACGCACTTCTTCTTAACATTATATGAATGTGTCTTGAATGAATGTGTCTACCATTTGGTGATATCCTAGGCTACCATTACCTAAAGGTTGCCTTGCACGGTTACTCCTAACGGGGAATGACGGGGCCAACCATCTGGTGATATCCTAGGCTACCATTACCTCAGGGTAGCCTTACACGGTTACTCTTTACGGGGCATGACGGGGCCAACCATCTGGTGATATCCTAGGCTACCATTACCTCAAGGTTGCCTTACACGGTTCCTCTTTACGGGGCATGACGGGGCCAACCATCTGGTGATATCCTAGGCTACCATTACCTCAAGGTTGCCTTACACGGTTCCTCTTTACGGGGCATGACGGGGCCAACCATCTGGTGATATCCTAGGCTACCATTACCTCAAGGTTGCCTTACACGGTTCCTCTTTACGGGGCATGACGGGGCCAACCATCTGGTGATATCCTAGGCTACCATTACCTCAAGGTTGCCTTACACGGTTCCTC
>SDVV010024395.1:0-12594 GCA_016164225.1 Gammarus roeselii
GAGCGGGTTCTCATCTAGTGGGAAGAGTGTCCTTGTGGGAAAAATAATTAGTAAATCCATTGATAGTTTCGATGAGGTTGTCGTTTCAGGGTCAGAGCACTTTCCTGTAAGGAAACATGAAGAAATTAAAATACACACTGAACACGTCGCATTCGATCCATTAGTTAAGAAAACTACATGTACACTACTTGTTGTGTATGATGATTTCATGTTGGAATCAGAGTCTCTGCGTACTATTGCATCTGTTTTTTGTCGAGGTCAGCATGTAAATCCAATCCATCCATTCCATCGTACAATATCTTAGAATACCACACACTTTCTTATTCTGCGCATGCGCGATATCAATCAATTACGTTACTTTGGCAAAACATTCCCTGCAAAAGACAATATTGAACCGTTCATCTCCGGGTACAAGATACATGTGGAACAAAAACCATTTGGGCACATCTTGGTTGATTTCGCAACCCCAAGTACTTCGAAACTCTTGATTAGAGCACAAATTGCAGGACATGAATTTGAACAAGTGTTGCCTCTATAAAATATAATGTATGCCAGATTAGAGATTAGTAGTGAATTAGAATGGAGAGTGTCTACTACAATCCAGAGGCTGTTGAGTCATACTCCAGCGTCCACAACAAGATGCGAGGGTGAAAAATTTCTACAAGGGTCAGAGACTACTACACTATATAAACAAGCTCCCTTGAAATTTAGCAGACGTATGTCCACAGCTGCGCGCCCTGGATCGATTCTCTGTAGGATGTTGCCTATATGAAAGATTCTGCCGATAAAAATGACGGAATTAGATATTTATTGATCGTTATTGATATATACAGTAAATATCTGTGTACAACCCTTGGAAGCTATTATAGTTAAAAATATGAATGCAGCATTTGATAATATTTTCAACGAACTAGTATGGCCAACGACTCGGATCTGTTCAGATCAGGGCAGGGAATTTACGAATAAAAATTCTAAAGATTATTTGGCCAGCAAGAACATATCCATTTATTACACATACAACAAGGCCATGAACGCATCCCCAGCAGAGCGTGTACTACGGACTATAGACTTCAAGTTGGGTAAATATTCGCACGCTGAAAAGACTGAACGCTATATAGATGACTTGCAAGCAATTGTGAACACATACAATATGACACCACATTCATCATCAATGGGACGGGTCCCCTTTGAAGTTTATTTGTTGAACAACCCAAAACTAATTAGGGCACTGCTGTCGGATATGTAATAAATACGACGTAAAATAATTAAAGTGCCTATTACACAACTAAAGGTGGGAGCGTACGTACGCTTGCAGTGCAGTGATCCCAGTCTCAAGACATTCAGGCGAGGACACGGACCAAAGTTTACAAAGGAAGTGTTTCGTATTTCACGTGTTAATCAAAAACATTACCCTCCGACCTATGAAATAACACCGCTCGATACTGATGAACCCATCAAAGGTTTTGCCTTCAGGCAAGAACTAGTTCAGTGGGACAGTCCTGATATTTATGCCATCAAGGCCTTAACGACCTGCCTTCGCGTCGCCCGCCTTCGCGACGCTAAAATGTAATGTGCAAACTCCCGTAGACCGGACAAAATTAGCGTTTTGGTTAAATATACTCTACTGTCGAGCGCGTTCTTGAATGCATTCACGGATTCAGAGCCAACTATCGCAGCTGATAAGTTGTTCCAAATCCGCTTGATTGCGATCGGGGAAAAAGTGTTGCGCTATAGACGTAAAGAAACGTTTTTCCACAAGTTTCGTCCCGTTGTTTCAGGTACGAAAGTTGTGGTCCCTGTCGAAGAGGCCAGCAGGGCTCACGTTGTTGAATCCCTTCAACTATTTGAAGGTTTCAATTAGCTTGCCCGTCAGCCTTCGCTGCACGAGGGTTATGAGGCCAAGCTCTTTCAGCCTATCCTCGTAGCTGTGGTGGCCTTCCTGTGGGATGAACTTAGTAGCACGATACTGCATTCGTTCCAGTTTGGCTATGTCCCCCCTCATGTGTGGAGAGCAGAATTGAACTGCATGCTCGAGGTGGGGACGGACGAGGGACGCGTACAACAGCAGAGTTACGGGAAATGAAACAAAGATTACGGTTAGCTATCTTGTGACTTTCTTCGACCTGCGCGTCCCATTTTAAATCTTTCGAGATAAAGACACCCAAGTCTCTCTGCTGGTCAACATTTGCAAGATCGCTTCCTGCCATCGTGTGGTTGAAGTTGGCAATGCAACACCCCATGTGCATAACTGTACATTTTACGCAACATTGAAGGGCATCTGCCACGCTTCCGACCATTAGATGAGTTTTCGAGATCTTGTTGAATCTCAGCTCTGTCTCTCTCCCTCCGTGGTGCATGGCAGAGCTTCGCTTCGGCAAATTGCGATACCTTGGACAGAAGCCTCGCATCCATGACGTTTAAATAGATGAGGAAGAGGATAGGGCCCAAGACGCTGCCCTTGGGCCCCCCAGAGGTAACAAGAGCCCACTCGGACAAAGCCTGGCCGATGCTGCCTTTTTGCTTGCGTCCTGTTAGCCAGGCGCGCAGCCAGCGAAGTACGTTGCCCCCGATGCCTAGCTCACAGACTTGTGTAACAGTCTCCTGTGGGGCACCGTGTCGAAGTCTTTTTGTAAGTCTAGATAGATGATATCCACTGCCTTGCGTCGGTCGTACACGTTGATCGCCTCGTTGAAAAAGTCCGGCAGATTCTTCAGACAGCTTCTCTTACGGCGGAAGCCGAGTTGAGTATCACGAATGCGTCCGTTGTCTTCCATATGATCGACGAGATGATTTCGGATTATTCGCTCGATGGTTTTGCACACGATCGACGTCAAGCTGATTGATCGATAGTTGCTGAACGATTCTCGGTCATCTTTTTTGAAGATTGCCGTGACTTTGGCAACTCTCCAATCTTCGGGAATCTCGCTACTCGTCCTCTATAAGTTGAAGATGAAGGTCAGGGAGTTCGCCAATTAATCTCGAGTTTCCTTAAGAACTCTTGAGTGGTGTCCATCGGGACAAATCAATTTATAAATGTCCAGTCCCTCAAGTTGTTGAACGACTTCCTCTCTTGTGAAAACAATGTCGTTGAGCTGACTTCCCCAGCGTAATCAGTATCTCGTTCGTAGCCGGGGCCCTCAACTCTGCGCACTGAGCAGAAGGAGCTATTTAGGACACTGTCCATGTCCTCAGGTGACGTTCTGAGGACACCATCTTCACCCATTAGCGGGCCAACTGAGTCCCTAGCAATTCTACGCTCGTTGACGTAGCGATAGAAATCCTTTGGGTTCTCTTTGGCATAATCCGCAATGTTTTTCTCTTTCGTGCGATTGGAGGATCGGACTAGTCAAGTGGTTGTTTGCCGCCTTTGTGGTGTTGTCCCTCATTTGTTGTGCATTAAGTTGATCGCGACGATTCAACGCACTCGCAACTTCGACGTTCAACCAAGGGGGCCTGATTCTTTGAGCGGGATCAATTGTCCTTCAAGGGTATACATCGATCGCTAGCCTCGCGAACTTTCTCATTGAGGATGCGGCAGAAAGCGTCCACCAAACCTTCTCCGAGTTGCTCGATGAAATTAAGCGCACTTAGTTGTTTTCTCATTCCTTGGAAGTCTGCTCGCGCAAAATTGGGGCGGCGTATAGCTCCCTGGGGGCTGGACGGGGCATTTTGATGGTGAATTCCACTGCGTTGTGGTCAGCACCTCCTAGTTTATTGCCAACTAGGATGTTCCCGACCAAGCGATTCTCAGTTGACATGACTAGGTTCAGTATGTTGTTCCCCGGGATGGTTCACGAACATACTGGGTCATGCTATTATCGGCGATAAACTCCGTAAGTTTATTGCCTGGGGCCTGTGAAGTTAGGCTCACCCAGTCAATATAAGGGAGATTGGAGTCGCCAAAAATTATAGTGTCTCGTGATTATTAGAGACTATTTCTTCCAAATTCTCATAGAGCTGGGCATCATGTTCCTCAAAAGTGGGACTGTTGCGGTACACCAGCGCCAGCTTCAATGTCGCATGGGCCTTTGCTTTCTGCGTTGAGTATTTCGCAAGAAACTGTGGCGAGCGTTGCTCTAAGAAATGGATGCAGTATCTCGTTTATGTACATCACGAACCTGCCCCTTCGTTTACTAGTGGTGGGTTTGTCCACGCTGAACATTTTGTAGCCTGGTATCATTATCTCTGCTGCAAGGTTTCTACCCTGGAGATCGAGCCATGTTTCGTTTATGACAAAATCGTAAGTCCCCTCAGTTCATCGAACTTAGGGCATTGGACTGTGCGTTAGAGAAGAATTACTTTAGACGGTGTGTGTCACGGTCTTTGACTTCTTCATCATTGGGGGGGTCCCGAACGGGCGGCTGTGATCCAGGATCTTGACCATACCTAGAATTGCCTTCTTGTGAGCCATGTAACGCATCTACCGTGCCCGCAGCTTCTTTCTCCTGGTGCGACCGATTGGTCATCGCTCCCGTCGTGGAATTCGCTGCAGGCACGGGGCCCTCTAGGGCGGGTTCCCTTCGGCCAAAACTGCTCCGTTTAAAGCATGCTGGACCCCTAACTTTTGGGCATAGTAATTCTTAGCGCTTATGTGGAGTAGTCTGCCAAGTCGGGCATTTCCAACATCATTCAAGTGTAGTCCGCCTCTCAGGAAAAGATCGGGCCTCTCCCAAAAGTACTCAAACAAGTGGATGAGGATACTCCTTCGGACTTGCAAATAGTCTCTATGGCTTGATTTGTATAGGTTAACTTACTATACAGCTGGTCATTATCATTCATTCGCGGTAAGATGGATGTGATGACCACTCGATCAGTGTATGCCTTGAGGTTAGAAATCAGCTGTCTATACTTGGCTAGCAGATCTTTCGACCTTGTCCTTTCAGGATCATTGGTGCCTACATGGCAGATTGTGAGTGTCTCCCGGCAGGAAACTTTCACCTCTGCAAGGGCACTTCTGATCTTCTTAATCGTGGCACCGGGTTAGCAAATAACCCGCCTCTTCGCCTTACTCCTATGAGCAAATTCAACCGCCTGGTGTCGAACGATTGAGTCACCTAGGACAAGTGTTTAAATTTCGCCGTCCAGTTCAGTGAACTTCTCAAAATGCGGGACGGTTCACGAAGGTGAACCTGTTCTGGACCTGCTGAAATACATCCGAATCTACGCCGCCCCGTCGAGGTTGGGTGCGGTTTCGATCAGCGGATGTCTTGGTCCGAGGTATCGGCTTAGTCCCGGTTTTCAGTTCCGAGCAGCCGGTGGCCTCTTGGCCTGACGGGAAGTAGGTAACCCGGGTTTAGGGGTGAAAGCGAGTTGCGAGCTCAAATCCAGCACCGGCAGCCCTGATATGAGTTTTGGTGTGGATGCGTGCTGCCGTTGCAGACTCTTACCGAGGACGTCACGGTAGTAAGTCAGAGCAAGACCACCAAGACTCCTCCGCGATCGAACTGGGCCCCCTCGGTCAATCCTCTCCCGGGATGCCTTTTCATCCAGCTGTAAAGCATGAACTACCAACTCATTAACTTTTACTAGCTTCCTCGGATGTTTCGACAGGCCCTTACTAGCCTTCTCCATAAAGAAACGTAAGTTTTTACTGAGGTCCGCAGCAAAACTCTCCAGATCACGCTTACTAATAAGGTCCTCTTGGACCGTAGGTACCTCGGCTCTCGCCGCCGCTTCGGACTCGCAAGTCCTGCCGATCTCCCCTAGCATCTCCACTTTCTCACTGACGACAGTGCGCAGCTGCTCCTCGAGGACAAAGACCTTCGCCAAAAAGGTCCCGTCCACTCTTCCGTCGTAGTTCCTCCTCCGCAGGTCCTGGGAGTTCTCCAGGACCTGGTCGATCCTGCCATCCAGCTCACAGAATCGACAAGCGAGGTTCCCGCGTTCCGCTTCTTGAGGTCCCTGAAGATGTGCCTGCTCGTCCTGGCAAGGCAGGCCGAGCAGTGCTCCAGAGTAGGCGGTATTCTCAGACGTTCGTCAAATGTCCTAATCCCATACTTTCCGCATGCGCGCACTTATTATATTTAATAAATTAGGCAACTAGATTCAGTATTTTAGAATAAGAACTTACACTGAACAAACGTTTAACACTTCACGACCACAAAGATTAACAGAATATGGTCATTAAAGAGCAACACAATATGGTCAGTTAGTAATCGGTACGGACACAAATTCGATTCAGCTCGTGATGGGAGCTGAGTTATCATGTTAACTCGTGGTGGGAGCTGAGTTATCATGTTAACTCGTGGTGGGAGCCGAGTTATCATGTTAGCTCGTGGTGGGAGCTGAGTTATCTAGGGGTTAGCTCGTGATGGGAGCTGAGTTATCTAATAAGCTCGTGGTGAAAGCTGAGTTATCTAGTTAGCTGGTGGTGAGAGCTGAAATATCATGTTAGTTCGTGTTGGGAGCTGACTTGTCTAGTTAGCTTGTGGTGCGAGCTGAATTATCATGTTAGCTCGCAGTGGGAGCTGAGCTATTTAGTTAGCTCGTGCATTGTCCAGCAAACACAACCAACCGTAACAATTATGCTGATCAATTTTTACAACCGACAGCAATCATTAATGCTCAAAAATCCCCACCAACACCCATTTTTGTATTGTCCAATATATACAACAAACACCCATCATTGCATTGTCCAGCTAACACAACCTCCAATAGGCAGCGCTGCTTAGGGCCGGCTATAAAGACCCTCCCTTTCCTTCTGAGAGATATCTAGGCAGGGCTGCTAAAGGCCGGCTATACAGACCCTCCCTTTCCTTCTGTGAGATACAAGGCAGCGCTGCTAAAGGCTGCTATAAAGACCCTCCCTTTCCTTCCGAGAGGTACTAGGCAGCGCTGCTAAGGGCCGGCCATAAAGACCTTCCCTTTCATTCTGAGATATACTAGGCAGCGCTGTTAAGAGCCGGCTATAAAGACCCTCCTTTTCCTTCTGAGAGATACTAGGCAGCGCTGCTAAGGACCGGCTATAAGTAACCCTCCCTTTCCTTCTGAGAGATACTAGGCAACGCTGCTAAGGGCCAGCTATGAAGACCCTCCCTCTCCTTCTGAGAGATACTAGGCAACGCTGCTAAAAGCCGGCTATAAAGACCCTCCCTTTCCTTCTGAGAGACACTAGGCAGCGCTGCAAAAGGTCGGCTTTAAAGACCCTCCCTTTCCTTCTGAGAGATACTAGGCAGCGCTGCTAATGAGTAGCTATAAAGACCCTACCTTTCCTTCTGAGAGACACTAGGCAGCGCTGCTAAGGGCCGGCTATTAATACCCTCGCTTTCCTTCTGGAAGATACTAGGCAGCGCTGCTAAGGACTGGCTATAAGGACCCTCACTTTCCTTTTGAGAGGTACTACATAAACAGCGCTGCTAAGGACCGACTAAAAAGACCCTCCTTTTCCTCCATACTAGGCAGAGCTGATAAAGGCCGGCTGTTAAGACCATCGTTATCCTTCTGAGAGATCCTAGGCATCGCTGCTAGGGGCCGGCTATAAAGACCCTTCCCTTCATTCTGAGATATACTAGGCAGCGCTGCTAAGGGCCGGCTATAAAGACCCTCCATTTCCTTCTGAGAGATACTAGGAAGTTCTGCTGAGGACCGGCTATAAAGACCCTCCCTTTCCTTCTACGAGATACTAGGCTGCGCTGCTAAGGGCCGGCTATAAAGACCCTCCATTTCCTTTTGAGAGATGCTAGGCAGCACTGGTAAGGGCCGGCTATAAAGACCCTCCCATTCCTTCTAACAGAAACCAGGCAGCGCTACTAAGGGCCGGCAATAAAGACCCTCTCTTTTCTCCTGAGAGATACTAGGCAGCAGCGCTGCGTAGGACCAGCTATAAAGGCCCTTCTTTTCTTTCTGAGAGATACTAGGAAGCGCTGTAACGGGACGGATATAAATACCCTCCCTTTCCTTATATGAGATACTAAGCAGCGCTGCTAAGGACCGGCTATAAAGACCCTCCCTTTCCTTCTGAGAGATAATACATAAGCAGCGCTGCTATGGACCGGCAATAAAGACCCTCCCTTTCAACCATACTAGGCAGCGCTGATAAGGGCCGGCTGTAAAGGCCCTCGTTTTTCTTTTGAGAGATACTAGGCAGCGGTGCTAAAGGCTGGCTAGAAAGACCCTCCCATTCCTTCCGAGAGATACTAGGCAGTACTGCTATGGGCCGGCTATAAAGACCCTTCCTTTCCTTCTGAGAGATACTAGGCAGCACTGCTAAGGACTGGCTATAAAGACTATCCCTTTTCTTCTGAGAGATACTAAGCAGCGCAGCTAAGGGCCGGCTATAAAGACCATCCATTTCCTTCTTAGAGACACTAGGCAGAGCTGCTATGGGCCGGCTTTAAAGACCCTTCCTTTCCTTCAGAGAGATACTAGGAAGCGCTGCTAAGAGCCAGCTATAAAGACCCTCCCTTTCCATCTGAGAGATACTAGGCAATGCTGCTAAGGGCTGACTATGAAGACCCTTCCTTTCCTCCTGAAAGATATTAGGCAGCACTGCTGATAGCTGGCTATAAAGACAATCCAATTCCTTCTGAGAGATACTCGGCAGAGCTGCTATGGGCCGGCTATAAAGACCCTTCCTTTCCTTCGGAGAGATACTAGGCAGCGCTGCTAAGAGCCGGCTATAAAGAGCCTCCCTTTCCTTCTGAGATACTAGGCAGCGTTTCTAAGGGCTGGCTATGAAGACTCTCCCATTCCTTCCGAGAGATACTAGGCAGTGCTGCTAAGGGCCGGTTAGAAAGACTCTCCCTTTCTTTCTGAGAGATACTAGGCAGCGCTGCTAACGGCCGGCTTTAAAGACCCTTCCTTTCCTTCGGAGAGATACTAGGATGCGCTGCCAAGAGCCGGCTATAAAGACCATTCCCTTCCTTCTGAGAGATACTAGGCAGTGCTGCTAAGGACCGGGTATAAAGACCCTTCCTTTTCTTCGGAGAGATGCTAGGCAGCGCTGCTAAGAGCCGGCTATTAAGAGCCTCCCTTTCCATCTGAGAGATACTAGGCAACGCTGCTAAGGGCCGGCTATAAAGACCCTCCCTTTCCATCTGAGAGATACTAGGCAGCGCTTCTAAGGGCTGGCTATGAAGTCCCATTCCTTCCGAGAGATACTAGGCAGCGCTGCTAAGGGCCGGCTATAAAGACCATCCCTTTCCGACTGAGTGATTCTAGGCATCGCTGATAAGGATTCGTCTATAAAAACCCTCTCTTTCTTTCCGAGAGATACTAGGCAGCGCTGCTAAGGGCCGCCTATAAAAACCCTCCCTTTTCTTCTGAGAGATACTAGGCAGCGCTGCTAGGTACTAGCTATAAGGACCCTCCCTTTCCTTTTGAAAGGTACTACATAAACAGCGCTGCTAAGAACCGGCTATAAAGACCCTCCCTTTCTTCCATACTAGGCAGAGCTGATAAAGGCCGGCTGTCAAGACCCTCATTTTCCTTTTGAGAGATACTAGGCCCTGCTGCTAAGGGCCGTCCATAAAGACCCTCCATTTCCTTCTGAGAAATACTAGACAGAGCTGCTGAGGACCGGCTATAAAGACGCTCCTTTTACTTCTGAGAGATACTAGGCAACGCTGCTAAGGGCTGGCTATAAAGACCCTCCCATCCCTTTCGAGAGATACTAGGCAGCGCAGATGAGGGCCGGCTATAAAGACCCTCACTTTCCTTCTGAGAGATACTAGGCAGCGCTGCTAAGGGCAGGCCATAAGACCCTCCCTTCCCTTCAGCGAGATACTAGGCTGCGCTTCTAAGGGCCGGCTATAAAGACCCTCCATTTCCTTCTGAGAGATGCTAGGCAGCGCTGGTAAGGGCTGACTATAAAGACCCTCCCATTCCTTCCAAGAGATACCAGGCAGCGCTGATAAGGGCCGGCAATAATGACCTTCCCTTTTCTCCTGAGAGATACTAGGCAGCAGCGCTGCGAAGGACCAACTATAAAGACCCTCCGTTTCCTTCCGAGAGATAAAAGGCAGCGCTGCTAAGGGTCGGCTATAAAGACCCTCCCTTTCCTTCTGAGAGATACTAGGCAGCGCTTCTAAGGGCTGGCTATAAAGACCCTCCCTTTCCATCTGAGAGATACTAAGCAGCGCTGCTAAGGGCCGGCTATAAAGACCCTCCATTTCCTTCTTAGAGATACTAGGCAGAGCTGCTATGGGCCGGCTTTAAAGACCCTTCCTTTCCTTCGGAGAGATACTAGGCAGCGCTGCTAAGAGCCGGCTATAAAGAGCCTCCCTTTCAATCTGAGAGATACTAGGCAACGCTGCCAAGGGCCGGCTATAAAGACCCTCCCTTTCCTTCTGAGAGATACTAGGCAGCGCTTCTAAGGGCTGACTATGAAGACTCTCCCATTTCTTCCGAGAGATACTAGGCAGCGCTGCTAAGGGTCGGCCATAAAGACCCTCACTTTCTTTCTGAGAGATACTAGGCAGCGCTGTAAAGGTCCGGATATAAAGACCCTCCCTTTCCTTACATGAGATACTAAGCAGCGCTGCTAAGAACCGGCTATAAAGACCCTCCCTTTCCTTCTGAGAGATAATACATAAGCAGCGCTGCTATGGACCGACTTTAAAGACCCTCCCTCTCCTCCATACTAGGCAGCGCTGATAAGGGCCGGCTGTAAAGGCCCTCGTTTTCGTTTATGAGAGATACTAGGCAGCGGTGCTAAAGGCTGGCTATAAAGACCTCCCATTCCTTCCGAGAGATACTAGGCAGCACTGCTATGGGCCGGCTATAAAGACCCTCCCCTTCCTTCTGAGAGATACTAGGCAATGCTGCTAAGAGCCGGCTTTAAGGATCTTCCCTTTCCTTCTGAGAGATACTAGGCACCGCTGCAAAGAGCCGGCTATAAAGACCTTACCTTGCCTTCTGAGAGATACTCAGACGGTGTATTTATAAGTCATATGTCCTCTTGGGAACGATTGTGGTGAGCTGGAGTGAATGACACTACCATGAGTGTCCTACTAAACCAATATTTTTGTTCTGCATTTCCGTTAGAGAATTGGGATATTCCTTATTCCCAGAATATCACAGCGGAAAGGCAAATTGAAACCATAAGCGCAGTGGAGCTTTTCCCTGACGACGTTATTAAATATAAAGATAATTTGATAATTTCAAAATCTTCGGGACCAGACCAAGTTCATCCAAGAATACTGAAAAAAACTATGAACGAAATAGCCGAACAATTATCAAACATTTTCACCCAATAGCCGAACAATTATCAAACATCTGCACCCAACGGCCGAAAAACTATCAAACATTTTCATCCAGATTCTCACCCTCTCAATGGGACTCTGGAGGCCAACGTTACTCCATTTAAACTATGAATTAAAAACACCCAATAGCCGAACAACCATCAAACATTTGCACTCAATAGCCGAACAACTATCAAACATTTGCACCCAAAAGCCGAACAAGAAACAAACATTTGCACTCAATAGCCGAACAATTATCAAACATTTGCACCCAATAGCCAAACAACTATCAAACATTTGCACTCAATAGCCGAACAACTATCAAACATTTGCACCAAGTAGCCGATCAACTATCAAACATTTGCACCCAATAGCCGAACAATTATCAAACATTTGCACCCAATAGCAGAACAACTATCAAACATTTGCACCCAATAGCCGAACAATTATCAAACATTTGCACCCAATAGCCGAACAATTATCAAACATTTGCACCCAATAGCAGAATAACTATCAAATATTTGCACCCAATGGCCGAACAACTATCAAACAATTTCACCCAATTTCTCACCCTCTCAATGGGACTCTAGAGGCCAACATTACTCCATTTTTATTAAAGGGGACAGAATTGTCCTGGCAATTACCGGCCAATTAGTCTCACCTCAGCACTCGCAAACTGTTGCAAAGTTTGATTACAGATAAAAATTTAGAATTCTTAGAATCAAACAAGTTGATAGGTGGCAGCATGGCTTTAGGCACACTCGATCCTGTCATGCGAACCTGCAGCTTTTTCCAAAAATATAAATGACATTCACGATGCGCAACCTCCAAGTATTATATGGGGGTTTATATTCTTAAAATAATTTAAGAATTCCTAAATATAAGACATGAAACTTCATTATCATGAAGCGAAATATTATTTACAGTAGTATCATGAGTGTACATAGAGAAAATGTCTATTTTGGGAAAATAATCACGGTAACATGGCGTTGGGCAAACCACAGACACGCAGAGTCGAAAAATTACAAATACATTGGGTGGGGAAATTTCAAATACATTGGGTGGGGAATTTACAAATACATTGGGTGGGGAAATTACAAATACATTGGGTGGGGAAATTACAAATACATTGGGTGGGGAATAAAACAAGTAAATGGCGTGGGAAATCACGCATTCACGGGGATAGAAAGTCCCGAGAAGGTGGGATTGGGAAATCGAAATGTACTACATATTGTAATTAGGGGTCTAAATTATTGTACGATAACAAAGGGGTGGATGGACGACATGAATTATACATGAAAATATAAATACACCATAAGAAATACATGCGAGCCCACATCATTAAAACAGTGTGGTAATGGCTGCCGTAATGCATTCAACATTGATTTGTATCTATATCTCTCTCTCTCTGTAT
>SDVV010024396.1:0-12593 GCA_016164225.1 Gammarus roeselii
ATAATGTATTGAATGTTGGCTACGGATGAGTGCTAGGGATGATTGTGTTTACAGTAATGGGCATCCGGTGCTGTCATCTATGAGTAAACGAACCTGAATCCGACAGGATAACTCAAATAAAGAGTTTAGCAAGAGTGTGCGCGCAATGGTTTTATTTGTCTCTTGATTAAATCTTCCAAAAACTTGCATCAACTTCAAGGGCAAAAGTTGCAATTTGCATTGAACATAAACGGTACGAATATAGGTAATATAAGGAGCATTGTACATGAACGGTACGAATAAAATGAATATAGAGAGCATTGCACATAAACGGTACGAATAAAATGAATATAATGTGTGTGCACCCTAATATTCAATCTAAAACGCTCGTTTATCTACACCTTTATAAGTAAACGAGATTCAGACAGATAAAAATTTGATCGTAGGCCGCATCCTGGAAGTGGAGAAAGCGTGGGTGACTTGCAATATCCTCCGACACCAGTTTCTGTTTAATCCTAGCTCACCCGTTCAAGATACGATGTGTACAGTACACCTGTAACTACATCCGTTAGTATTACACCGGCAGGTATTTGCACTAACGAGTAACTAAAAGCACAACGTGAAATCCTAGTAGAAAAGTTATGTCATAAATGTTGATACAAGTTTGTATAAAGTGAGTTTCTCATTCATGTAACTCAAACTTTATGGTGATTTCCATGAAAAACTTTTAAACTAGATTTATGAACTTGAATCAACTTGTGTACGTCGCTGTACTACGGGTCGTTCCCAAACACCGCTACATAAGAGGCCTCCAAGAACAGTCGCAACTTCACAAGGAGCTCACTGATCCGCACGCTGGTGAGCTGAAGACGGACGTAAAGAGGATACAGTGTGTTTGGAATTAAACTTCAATATCGATAGTTGATCTCATAACATATGAATATAATTAAATTGTTGTAGACAAACTTCATTTCCGACAAACAAAGAGACTATATATGAAAAAAAAGGTGAAAGATGATGAAACAATCATCGAAACAAAAAATATCGCTTTCTAGGTGTAGCTAACTATACACAATTGTAATTGTTTAAGTCAGTATCACATAGTAGAAAAGATTTCTCCGATTATGACTTTAATTAGAAGATAATTATTTATTTGTTTATTAGACCTTGTCCCGGACGTCCTTCCGCCTCCCACATACCATTCGGGAAGAATTAGTGGAGGCAGTTTGCAGCCGCCACTTTCTTCTTGTCACTTAGCTCCAGCGCGGCCCTGATTGCGGCACCCTGTTGCAGTGGGCAGCGTCGGCAGCTTTCATTGCCTATCATTCTCAGTGTGATTCGGAATGAAAATATACAGGCCAAAGCTTGATGACCTTATTATCAAAAGCCTCCCTGATCCTTTGATGGCTGAGTGTATAAACAGCAACATCACCTGGATTGTTTATACCTGGATTCTCAAAAGAATAAACAAAAGAAAAATATTGGTATAGCAGAATACTCATGTTAGTGTCATCCATTTTTGACTCACCGACTACAGATTTTGAATATTTTCCTGCTCGAAATTTAACTAAAAATTGTTTGAGGTCAGTTCTAGCTCTTGTCACGTTTTCATTTTCATAATCTATGTTATTACGTGGCGAGACCTTCTTTAGAACTCATCTGCTGATTATGAATTCGTTTTCTGCAGCGTCGTGTGGGTGTTTCTGTTTTGTCGACGCTTTGCTTCTTTTGTGACTGAAGAGGCTGCAGTCCTCTTTTCCAGTACTTATGCTGATTGACTGCTGATCGTCGTTTTTGTGCGGGATTGATTGCCGTCACAGTCGAGAGTTATATTCACCGACACCAGACTCTCTTGAGTCATCAAAGTTAGATAATCTACAGCTAGAGGCTTTATCGTAGTTTATTGATGTTTTCAACTTTACCTTGGTCGTAAAACGGACACAGTTAGGATCGTTAGTTCGAAGTGTTAGCCCATTTGAACGTTCGTGACATGAGAGTCTCTTGCACTGAATAGACGATGAATGCGATCGTCTTTATGAGGTCGCCGTGGCCGAGTAGTTAGCGTGTCCGACTGCAGTGCCAGTCTTTGGTGCTGCATGTCGCGAGTTCAAACCTCGGCATGTACACGGCGGTCTCGTGGCGGGGAAATTGGGCACCTCCCCCCTCTGTATCAGCCTAACTTAGCTACCCTCCTAACTAGGAAGAAACAGCTTTATGCCTATGTCTTTACAAGTGCCTTTATGAATTTATCGTCTTCAAAATCAATCCAACGTTGGCCAATGGCAGTGCATTCGTCTGTTTCCCAATCTGTGTCACAACTATTGAAGTCTCCAAGCCAAATACTGTTTAGTGTTGTGACGAAATCGACGAGGGTGTTGTAAAGATCGCTATCACCTGCAGCCTTGCTTTTAATGGGACGATAGCCGACGGTGATTCGACACTTTGTCTGTTTTGCGACTACTTGAATCGATACTATGTTGTGTCCGCTGCTTGGAATTGTAACTTGTAATATTTGCATAACAATACTTCTCTGCCCTCTCGGCCTTGTCTATCTTTGTGATATAGTGAATAACCGGGAGAGCAAATCACCACAATAATTTATAGTGCTCGATTTTATCCAAGATGCTGTTACATGTCATTATTTCAATATTTTGATTGATGGCAGGGATATTTAATTAATCAATTTTGTCTTTACGACTCCTAGCATTTAAAAAGAAACTATTTCGAGGGTATCGACAGTCAAACTAACTCTATTTTCTTAACTTGTACTGCGTTTACTTTAGGGCCTCGTGCCGGGGCCACAACGTTTATTTTCTTGTACATGGATTCTTCTATCTGGGCAGCGACTACTGCCTCTTACTCGGATTCGACTGATTCTAGAAACTCTTTAGCCAAGACCTACTGTGGTGTTTTGACGGACTCTTCTATTGGTTGTGTATCGATTGTCGGCACGGGCAGAGGCCGTTGCGTCATTCCACCACGCGCTGATGGCAAAGCTGAGGTTTGGATATCGAGTGCGTTTTTTCATATATTTTCAACGGTGAGACCAGTGTAGATGTTCTAAATGATATTTTTGAAGGAACCAAGTCCATACGTGCTTATGCAAGTTATATTAGGGATTCTATTAAAGTCAAAGTGCTTCAGACCAATCATCGTCACAATAATGAGAGGGTGGAATTTGCTGAGTTTCGCAGAAAGTTGCTAGGCGATTGTTTAGATATATCATCTTGCTCAACTTACACCTACTTTGGTTCAGATGAGGCAGGATGAGAGTGACATGAATGTTTGCGTGTGATCGTTTGTTTATTTGTAGCACGATTCTAAAACTTGCAGATGTTTTTTTTCGACATGTAGTGTAACTGAAGGAGATATTTCCTGCGCTTTGATTATGGCTTCAATCTCGTCAAATATCAAGTCTGGTTTACCAAGTATTTCCACTTGCGCTCTCACTTTTCGCAGGTTTTATTTGTAGGACGAAATATTGTAATCACCGATCACTAGTATTTCTTCTGTATTCTGAGAGTCCATTTCATAGTGCAACACATGAAGTCGGCTGTGTGTGTCGGTTTGGATGTAGGGAGACTGTGACCTAAAGTGTGATGCTTTGCCATTGTCTAGCTTCCTCCTGTTTACTACAGTCGAGTACAGATCCTCGCTCTCTCTGACTGAGTTTCCTATCGATTTTTTATGCTGTCGTTGGTCTCTGCGTCGAGAACCTCAAGCTTTTTGGTCAATGTAGAGTCTAGGAGCACTTGAAATCCATTTGCTTGATTTACTTGGCCATAATAGTATCATTGACTGCTACTGATTTGCTGTTTATTATATGTTTGAATTTGTGAAATTGTTTCTGGATGCATCTCAATTTTAATATATATGAGTACGGCAAGGGTCGATTCTTTAGCCATTGCTCGTCCCTATCTATGTTGATGACATTGAAAACACTAGCATGTATCTTTTGCACTTTTTGCAGATGACATTACAGTTTATTCGACCGGAAAAAATTCAATAAAACTATCACTAATATGAATTATCAATTGGTTCCATTTCAAACTAGGTCACATCCAACAAGCTGACGCTAAATGTCGACACGACGCAGGTCTTGATATTTTTCAAGAGGATAATACCCATTCCTAATACACAAGTCGAATTGAAAGGTCAACCGGTTGCATAAGTAGCAAAAACAAAGTTTCTCGGTCATACGACTCCAGCTAAAAGTCTTTTGTACTATTGCCTTATTTGTCCCTTTCTGACGTATTGTGTAACCGTGTACGCTTCTGCTGCAAAACAAACTTAAGACCTATCGTTCTTAGTCAAAAGTGTGTCATCAGAACAGTGTCACATGCCAGCAGACGTGACCACACGTTGTCTCTCTTTTGTCAACGGAATACACTCCCCCTATGCCACATCATTAACTTTTCCGCTGCGGTGTTTGTCTACAAAGCTTTGAATAATTTAACTTACATTGATAACGATTTTTTCATTACAATTAATTCCATGTATGATCTTTTTAACAAATGCGAATTTGCAAATCTCCAGTAACTCGGCCATACAGTCACAACTATTCCCCGTAACTCGACCATTATCTTCACCTTTAGAAGTAAACAAGATTCGGACAGATAAAAAGTTGATTGAGGCCGCATCCTGGAAGTGGAGAAAGCGTGGGTGAGTTGCAGCTTCTGTTTAATCCTAGCTCACCCGTTCAAGATACGATGTGTACAGTACACCTGTAACTACATCCGTTAGTATTACACCGGCAGGTATTTGCACTAACGAGTAACTAAAAGCACAACGTGAAATCCTAGTAGAAAAGTTATGTCATAAATGTTGATACAAGTTTGTATAAAGTGAGTTTCTCATTCATGTAACTCAAACTTTATGGTGATTTCCATGAAAAACTTTTAAACTAGATTTATGAACTTGAATCAACTTGTGTACGTCGCTGTACTACGGGTCGTTCCCAAACACCGCTACATAAGAGGCCTCCAAGAACAGTCGCAACTTCACAAGGAGCTCACTGATCCGCACGCTGGTGAGCTGAAGACGGACGTAAAGAGGATACAGTGTGTACGTAGAGTAAACAAAATATTTCTGTTAACACCCGACCCGAAATTGAACCATACGGCATACCATTTAGACACTACAACTAAAACAATCAACAGAAGCTGGCGTCAAACTCCAAATGGCATTGAATGATCGACAAAATTTTTGGATAAGCCTTCAATACCGATAGTTAATCTCATATCATATCGATATAATTAAATTGCTGTAGACAAACTTCATTTCGGATGCACAAAGAGATAATATCTGAAAAAAAGGGATAGATGATTAAACAATCGACGAAACAAATACAGAAAATTGTAATTGTTTAAGTCAGTATCACATAGTAGTAAAGGTTTCTCCGATTATGACTTTATTTAGAAGTTAATTATTTATTTGTTTATTAGACCTTGTCCCGGACGTCCTTCCGCCTCCCACATACCATTCGGGAAGAATTAGTGGAGGCAGTTTGCAGCCGCCACTTTCTTCTTGTCACTTAGCTCCAGCGCGGCCCTGATTGCGGCACCCTGTTGCTGTGGGCAGCGTCGGCAGCTATCATTGCCTATCATTCTCAGTGTGATTCGGAATGAAAATATACAGGCCAGTGATTGATGACCTTATTATCAAAAGCCTCCCTGATCCTTTGATGGTTGAGTGCATAAACATCAACATCATCTGCAACATCATTTGGTGTTTAGTTCTCCAAACAAACCTCATACAAATAAAGCAGGGACCGGCCTCGCGATGGCTACTTCGAAAAACACTAACTGGCAACATAAAGTGGCAATAATGCAAACCAAAAATGAGTGTACAATATTATAAACATAGTTTCTGGAATAGGTGGTAATAAAATCATTGTTAATGTTTATTCTGAGTCGTTTAAATATTCTGTTTGTTTGGAAACTCTTTTTATAATTGTTTGCCATTCCAAAATTGTCCACAATTCGATAGTACGTTTTTTTAGAGTTTTGTTCATTGATTTGAAGATAATTCGTAAATTTTGTGACTTTCGCGAACCGTTAAGTGAATTGTTCATATCGAGTGTTATATGCTTATAAATGGAAACATTGTCTTTATACAGTTTCTACTCAGCTCAAAAGCAGCCACGACATCCTGCGTAATGCTCCGCTATATCTTGGACTCGATGCCAGCGCCCTTGGAGGAACTATACTTGCTCTTAGACAGCGCCCTGTGCTGTAGGGGACACTTGTAGCTACGAGCCGAGGGAAGCCAGCTTAACTCGTAGTGTTGGCATCTCAATGATTTCCTCCAATGATGTGACGCACGATTTGAATATGAAGAAACATTTCTCAATCGATTCAAAAGGGGTGGATATTCCACCATCTATGTACATAATGGTAAGAATTTTAAAACAACGCCGATCCTCTGTTGAAAGCAGGTGGTATTCATAATGGTGGCGAATTCTTCCTCACACAAGGGTTTCTTACATGACGCATGGAGTGCATGAAGGTCTCACGATGTACTGGTTTATATTGCTCCTCGAATAACACTAACTGGCAACTGAGTGTTTATATTGCTCCTCGAATAACACTAACTGGCAACTGAGTGTTTGTATTGCTCCTCGAATAACACTAACTGGCAACTGAGTGTTTATATTGCTCTTCGAATAACACTAACTGGCAACTGAGTGTGCCAAAAACACTAACTGGCAACTGAGTGCTTATATTGCCCCTCGAATAACACTAACTGGCAACTGAGTGTGCCAAAAACACTAACTGGCAACTGAGTGTGCCAATAACACTAACTAGCAACTGAGTGTGCCAATAATGCAGATCTGACAATCCTGCTAATATACGTTGCATCAATCGAATGAAACATAGGTACGTATTACAGTCAAATGAATTCTTTTGGAAAC
Organism: Gammarus roeselii; assembly: GCA_016164225.1. Lineage (NCBI taxonomy): Eukaryota > Metazoa > Arthropoda > Malacostraca > Amphipoda > Gammaridae > Gammarus > Gammarus roeselii. The sequence goes on from SDVV010024396.1 coordinate 6,893, forward strand.
AAATTTCACTATTCTTTCCTCACGTAGTGTGCCCATATGTGATATGGAAAATACTCCAAATTTGTGGAACAATTTGCCACATTTATTGCATCGCCATGCGAGTTTTAAGTGTTGCAAATCCTTCCCCGGTTATGGAAGATCGTCCATCATCCCCATTGATATCCATGCTAGACTCTCGTATTGGCACTTCAATAACTATGGTTTTAGAGCTATTTTAATAAGTTGTACAATCGGGACAATTGTCTCAAGGGCAAACCACTGATTAAAATACGTAATTAATTTCATTGATGCAATTGAGACAATGGCAATTAACAAACTAGAAAAGGTGTGCGTTTAAGTAAATTAACCTTTGTACACTTATTCAACAATGTTTATTTAAATTGTTACGAGTTTAGCAAATTTTATAATTGTTTCCCATTTTGCAGAATTCAAATCAGATTGTGGTGCACTTCGTTTGGAGTTTTGTACAATGTCTAAGTGATTGGAAGAAAGCTTATTAATTCTGATGATTGTTTGACGTTTGGTTGTGTCGACTGATTTTCGTGAACTTTTAAACTCTTTCGTGAATTCTCTAAGTTGACTTCTGTTTGTTTATAAATATGAAAGTTGTTTATTACAGAAACACATAATTTAAAATCATTTGTTAAAAGATATGGCACATATTAATGATCTTTAGTCGGCGCAATGTGATGTTAGGAACAGATCGCGTCATGGACGATCTGCAAGTGAAGGAGAGGAGACTGGTCAGTTGAACAAGAGGTAGACCTATAGGGTGAGGGTGGCTCTGATGCTTCATAATGAATTATGTTTCGCAAATAAACTGAGTAAAATATCGATGTATAGAACTAAATATTCAAGAGCCCTCATTTTGTCCCTAAATTGTATGAAAATAAATTTCTATTAGCTTTTGGTAACAAAATAGCTTTCCTGTGGTAGTCTGAAAAACTTGCGCCCGGCATCACTGATTGGTGATGAACCTAACTAGGTAATGACGTCATCATTTGGTATAAACATGCATAACTTTTGAATTGGAGCAGGTTATTGCAGGGAATGACCACTGCCGGTCGAAATCTACGATAAACAATGACGCATTAGATCAATACCTATCAACAATATACTTCGTTCATGATTTTGAAAGATTTTTGAAGTACTCAACAGATTAAATTAATATTATATGTTGAGGAATAAAGATACAGTATGAGTAGTTGAGGAATGATGATACAGTATGAGTAGTTGAGGAATGATGATACAGTTTGAGTAGTTGAGGAATGATGATACAGTTTGAGTAGTTGAGGAATGATGATACAGTATGCATAGTTGAGGAATGATGATACAGTATGAGTAGTTGAGGAATGATGATACAGTTTGAGTAGTTGAGGAATGATGATACAATATGAGTATTTGAGGAATGATGATTCAGTATGAGTAGTTGAGGAATGATGATACAGTATGAATAGTTGAGGAATGATTTTACAGTATGAGTAGTTGAGGAATGATGATACAGTATGAGTAGTTGAGGAATGATGATACAGTATGAGTAGTTGAGGAATGATGATACAGTATGAGTAGTTGAGGAATGATGATACAGTATGAGTAGTTGAGAAATGATGATACAGTATGAATAGTTGAGGAATTATGATACAGTATGAGTGACCATACAAAAGCAGTTTTGGTTTGCAAGTGTCAATGAATGGAGAGAGTTCATTGGGAACTTTTTCCACGGATTTTGGTGCAATTGATCGATTATTACACACATTTTTCTTCTTTGAATGATGACTCAACTTGGAATGACGACTCAACTTGGAATGACTCAGCTTGGAATGACGACTCAACTTGGAATGACTCAGCTTGGAATGACGACTCAACTTGGAAATATCATCCTTCCGAAAAGTGGAACATTTTGTGTGGGGCAAAATGAATTTATATACACGCATAGCAAGTTAATTCTTTTGTGAGGATCTAGATTGGTATCCATAATTACGCAAAGGCAGTATGCCTATACATTGCATGTATAGACTTACTACCTTTGTTCCTAATTAGGAGGGTGGCTACGTCAGGCTTGTACTAAGAGGAGGCTCGAACTCACAACATGCAGCAACAGAAGCTGGCACTGCAGTTGAGTTACAACACTCAGCCACGACGGCCCGACGCAGAGGATACTCGTTGAGAGGACTACGTGAACTGAACTCTTCTTGTGCTGTTTATTGCATGCAGTTCTCGACGATGACTGGTTCCCCAGTTCATGTTTTATGCTTTGTAGTTCACGACGAGAACTGGGTCCTCCTCTTAATCTTTCGTGCATGCAGTTCACGAGGAAAACTGAGCTCCCTTCTTAGTGCCTGCATTTCACGACGAGAACTTGTCATCCTTCTTGGTTTCCCGTGCATGCATTTCAGTTGGCGAATTGAGTTTCCTTCTTGATGTTTGCGTCTGCAGTTCCCGACGAGATTGGGCTACCCTCTTAATGTTTGCGTATGCAGTTCCCGACGAGATTGGGCTGCCCTCTTGATGTTTACGTATGCAGTTCCCGACGAGATTGGGCTACACTCTTGATGTTTACGTATGCAGTTCCCGACGAGATTGGGCTACCCTCTTGATGTTTGCGTCTGCAGTTCCCGACGAGATTGGGCTACCCTCTTGATGTTTGTGCATGCAGTTCCTGACGAGATTGGGCTGCCCTCTTGATGTTTGCGTCTGCAGTTCCCGACGAGATTGGGCTACCCTCTTGATGTTTGTGCATGCAGTTCCCGACGAGATTGGGCTGCCCTCTTGATGTTTGTGCATGCAGTTCCCGACGAGATTTGGCTGCCCTCATGATGTTTCGCACGAATCACCAACAGGGCTACCCTCTTGGTGATTGTGCAGACAGTCCACGAGTGGACGGCTGCTCTTACACTCCCTATCCAGACACGCTCACTAACAGTGGCACTCAAGTGACAACAACAAAATGAACAGTCGACTCTACGCTAATGTCACAGAGAATTATCCGGCCTTGCACTAACATTATACCAGAGGCGAAACTTTTGAACTCTTCAACAAGCATTCTGAGAAATTCGTGAATAAAAAACATGTCATACGATGAATGCGGACTGTAGCGTCCTTGGAAAAGCGTGGACACTTTTGACATGTTTAATTTATTTTATAGTCACATAAAATATTTCATCCACTTCCCGACACATTCGTCCGTAGGTAGGGAATTTGTTTTGTTTTTCGTGAAGCTGGTGTTATTTTTGGCTCAGAATGACTCTCGCGGGTAAAAGATTTTTGTTTGCACACGACAAGCAAGGTCACATATATCTTTCGATGAGTAAGATTGTCGCCATTCTCTTGCGAATGTCACACGGCCACAGATCAAATGAAGACGACAGGAAAAACAAGGAGTAAAAGAAGGAACTTCTCACACACATGACGTGGATTGGGAACACCTTTAGTTAATGGTTACAGCCAGATAAAAAGCTTAATGATTTTAATGTAAAATTAAATACATAAAAAAATTACATTTGCTTCGCAAGTTCCTATTTAATAGAACAAATTTATTTTGGGTAGCCCGACTGTGGCAGCCAAGACAGATCTGGAGCGACTAATTGCACGAGCGTTGCCCAGCGTTGTCATGGCGACCGTTTCCAAACAAAACTCGCTACCATTTATTTCTCAAACTGTTTCAACTGCTTTTTGCAATGACTTGATTGGTGAAAATCGCTTGATGCAATTTTGGATTAGGAGAATATTTAGGCCCATCTTTAATGACCGGCCTGCCTGTGAGATCATTCTTACAGTAAATTATATATAGAAGAGGCACATTAAATGCTTGTTTCTAATGAAGAACATCTCAATAAAGCAGCGCGTTAACTAGCAAGCCGTCGGACGTCAGAGTTTTAGCTCCGTCCGACGGGGGATCAGTGCTGGGGTGGAATGAGCGGACAGCAACAGCAGGTGGTGGAATGTGCGGACAGAAGGTGGTGAAATGCATGAACAGCAGGAGGTCAGATGCCTGGAGAACAGGTGGTGAAATGCGTGGGAAGCAGGTGGTAAAATGAGTGGACAACAGGTGGTGAAATGCGTGGACAGCAGGTGATGAAATGAGTGGAAAGCAGATGGTGAAATGCGTGGACAGCAGGTGGTGGAATGGGCGGACAGCAGGTGGTGGAATGGGCGGACAGCAGGTGGTGAAATGCGTGGACAACAGGTGGTGAAATGTGTGGACAACAGGTGGTGAAATGCGTGGAGAACTGGTGGTGAAATACGTGGATAACAGGTGGTGAAATGCGTGGATAGTAGGTGGTGAAATGCGTGGACAGCAGGTGGTGAAATTTGAGGACAACATGTGGTGAAATGCGTGGACAACAGGTGGTGAAATAAGCGGACAGCAGGTGGTGAAATGTGCGGACAGAAGGTGGTGAAATGCATGAATAGCAGGTGGTGAAATGACTGGACAACATGTGGTGAAATGCGTGGACAGCAGGTGGTGAAATGCGTTGACAGCAGGTGGTGAGATCAGTGGGCATAGATGACGAAGTCATTCGAAGCATTTTAATGGTCATTATGATATTGAATTAATTACTTCAAACGACTGTGAGCAAAATGATTGAGAACAGATCGAATGACTCTCAGGAGATTCAATTGATGAAATTAAACATCTAAATGTATCGCGAGAATCGAAAAAGTTCATGGCTTTGTTCATTTACATGTTATTCTCAGTGTGATTCGATCTATTTTATTTTATTCATATACTTGGTACAGTGTAAATAAAATAATAAAGTATGAATGAATGAAATGAATTTGTTGTTTGATATTAGATAGCTTGTCTATAGATTAAATATTTTTTTTCTGAAAGGTTCAAATAATGGTTTCTCTCACTTTAACATATAATGGTCAGACCCTTCTGCCTCTCTGATGCGAGTGCTATCAACGTTCCTACTGTCATGCAATCGTTCAGGTTCTACTCCATGCCAGTTTGAACTGGCATCAGTCAAGACAAGTAGGGACGTGTTTCTTTTGGCGTTGCGTCGCCCAGTGTGCCGCCGCCGCCGCATGCAAGGCTGGTCGTTGCGTCGCCCCGTGTGCCACCGCCGCCGAATGCAAGGCTGGTCGTTGCGTCGCTACGTGTGCCGCCGCCGCCGCATGCAAGGCTGGTCGCTCGATCGTAGTTCAACTGACAGGAAATGCCATAACCACGATTAACAAAATAACTTCTGGACATACTTTTTGTGAGGGTAATTTAAGTGGCAAAAACAGTGAGTTCGGTGGGTGGATGGTCAAGGGGAAGGTCACACTGAACTTGAGGGGCGGGGCAATGAAGGTACCACAGCTTAGAGGGGCGGCGCAATAAAGGCACCACAGCTTAGAGGGGCGGCGCAATGAAGGTACCACAGCTTAGAGGAGCGGCGCAATGAAGGCGCCACAGCTTAGAGGGGCGGCGCAATGAAGGCACCACAGCTTAGAGGGGCGGCGCAATGAAAGCATCACGGCTTAGAGGGGCGGCGCAGTGAAGGCACCACGGCTTAGAGGGGCGGCGCAATGAAGGCACCACAGCTTAGAGGGGCGGCGCAATGAAGGCACCACAGCTTAGAGGGGCGGCGCAATGAAGGCACCACAGCTTAGAGGGGCGGCGCAATAAAGGCACCATAGCTTAGAAGGGCAGCGCAATGAAGGCACCACAGCTTAGATGGGCGACGCAATAAAGGCACCACAGCTTAGAGGG
>SDVV010024397.1:0-12593 GCA_016164225.1 Gammarus roeselii
AGGGGCGGTGCTCCCTACAGAGTGCAGGGGCGGTGCTCCCTACAGAGTGCAGGGGCGGTGCTCCCTACCGAGTGCAGGGGCGGTGCTCCCTACAGAGTGCAGGGGCGGTGCTCCCAACAAAGTGCAGGGGCGGTGCTCCCTACAGAGTGCAGGGGCGTTGCTCCCAACAGAGTGCACGGGCGGTGCTCCCAACAGAGTGCAGGGGCGGTGCTCTCTACGGAGTGAAGAGGCGGAGAGGCCCCTGGAGCCGACCCAGATTTTCCGTGGGGCGGCACCCGTGCGAAGGCGACGGAGCAGACCCAACCCTCCACCTGCCATACTGCGCCAGGATCGTCAGCACGTGAAAAATGGTAAGAGTCATGCATAAGCTTCAAGAATCCAGAGGATAGAGGGATTTATTGGACGTAGACACATGAACATCTTTAAACGGAGTGTTAAAATGAACAATTTATGAAGAAAAATTTCAAGTAGATTAAAATGTCTTCAGGCAGAGCAAACTGCTACAAGGATTAGCCTCCTGACGGGGTGCCGACTGACATACTAACATCTCCCAAAACCTCACGTCACGTTAAAAGGATGCTGAATTCCGCAACCTCGCTGCAAAGACGAACCAAATCAGCATGAAGTTGTAAACCCCTCCTCAAAGATTAGTAGTCTCCACCCCAATCAACGCACGATCTCCGGGGATTGCCCTATGACGAGTGGTCACGCCCACGCCAGGCATATACCGTGACAGACGCGTTGCTACATGGCTCAAGACTCGCGTGGACCAAGCTTCCTCTCTCAACAGACTACTTTAAGGGATGAGATGTAATCAATTGATATGATCGGAACTCTTCAGACGCAGTGGCGATACCCTTACTCTTTTCATTATTTGCATTACACCGATCAACTGCACATAACCGAGGTGAAAGCATGTCTCAAGCTGAGGCCTTCATTTCCTTTTGTTGCATGCAAAGCTTACATGTTTCAGGCGCACTATTCTCTGGACCCTGGCCTAGGATGTCTTCCAAACAACAGCTGAAACTATGTTGGCCTCTCGAGTGTGTCAACAATTCGCTCACTGAAGTGTTTGCAAGAATGTTATACATTCAACTTTTAGAGTGGACGGAAATTAGAAAGACTGAATAGTGTAGCAATACTGTACATCTACTTACTACGAGCCAATTCGGTAAGGTATAAAATTATTTAAATTCATGAATTAGTTATATTAAATTTGTTTGTAGAGTTTCGAGCGAAGAAATAGAAGGCAAGAATTGTATTTCACACTGAAATACATTGCACTGAACGATGAAACACCGTAAGCGTGATTAAAGAACTTGCATACAACAAATAGGCTCATTCAAACTTTTTTTGCGGGACCGTAAATAAAAACCAACTAAAGTTTTTTTTTTATTTGAGGAGCAAATAAAGCATTGTCTTTTCCATCTAAAAACGTGAGAAATATTTCCCAAAAATTGGTCAATGGAGGGTTGGTTTACAGCTATTTGCAAGTGTAGACAGCGGGGGCACGCAACCCTTGAACACGCGGGCTTATAATGCAAGATGGAAGACCTCAAAATCCACACGGGCGCTGTTATTATTGAGAGCCTATGTCCGCAGACCTTCTCTTCCATCTGTGGTCAGAGCGACAAAGAGGGTACAGCGGTGCGTAGGGGTCGTTAGATAGAATCTCTCCAATAGGCGGAGTGCCCGTCTCAGCACTTGACTCACGCCGGTATGTCGTGAAAGGCTGCGGCACAGCTCGAAGGCCGGTGAACTCTCACTTTACACTTCTTCGTCTGGGAAGGGACAACAGACCTCCTCGTAGCTCGGCCAAATACAACACACGTGAATACATTCTGTACTTTACCCGCAATAACTTCACTAAATTCAGACACAGTAATGGGTAAATGTACTTGGATACTCTGTTTTCTATAGACACCGCCGTCGTCGCCCGACAAGGCGAGAGCCACAACCAGACCATCTAAGGTCAAATCGCGACCCACTGGTTTTGGCGCTCAGAGTACTTTTCGTTCACAAAATACAGATTACATTCAAGTTAAGAGGAGTCTGGTCAAAGATGCCTAGTACAACAACACACGTTACACCAGAATACAGCAGGAGTTGAGATATCTCTGGCTGGGGCGACACTGCGACCATGTAGTAGCCAGACATTGATGGTCCAGGTGTTGCTCGCTTGTCTTGATTGGTACGTACAGCTAAGCTATACATGTCAGCAGTTAGCAAGTAAAGAACCGGTTCTGAGAGGCAGCGGCGGCGAAGGCATACACTCCTCTCTTCGTCACCATGTAGGAGAGGGAGGTTGGAAAGGGGGGTGATGTAGACAGGTATGACTCACAGGGGAGTAGTCGAGGGACCAGAGTTTCACGAATCCAACTTGGAAGATCTGAAGAAAGGAAACCTTAACACCAACATTCGAACTAACGCCAAAAACAGTTGAGTACCGCAAGTGGTGTTTGATAATTGCATTTAAACCTTCCTAATTAGTTTAGAGTTAATACCCAAGTATACAATGGTCAACAAAGGTTGATAAGCAAAACGCACGTTGCTGTCGCCCATGTCACCACCTGGTGGCCTTTCTTGTGGCCTTCCTTGGAGACCGACTGCTGTGTCGTGCCCCCTCCCCTCCATCACACACACCAGCCATATACAGTATATGCAAGGTGGGGTGACTCGGCTTAGGAATATATGAGTCTCTCCTTGCCTCAGCAGATCCACTTGACGGAGCTTACCATAAATAAACCACACTTAATAACATGAATAGGTGAACAGTAAAAGGTGAGCATATATCTGGGAATAAATTCTCATCAGAGGCGCACTTTCATAGCCTGTTCAAAATCATATCGATACATTTGTTCGATCGTTGTAAGCATACTTTAATTGTATTTCTCTCCGACAATTTTACACGAATGAACATATGTAAATGTGAAATAGTAAGAGACATGGCGGCATACGGTCACCATTACATGCGACCAACTCCGTTCTCCGTTATCAACGCAGAACGTTAGCCATTCACTGCGGCACAATGGTTTAGACTCGGATTAGTTTAACAGATAGCAGCACAAGTTACGGAAAGATTGAATATGTCATGCACGGTGATTATACCTTTAATAACCATGTAAACACTCTATACGAACATCATATGACTTTTTTAACTTGGAATTAATGATTGAATAGATTGAAAAAAGTTGACTTTACGTAGATTAAAATAACTTTCAGCTTTGAAATTTCTTACGAGTGCAGATCTGAACACTAAAGATTCATCTAGCAACTGCACGTCGAACTTTTCCTTTGCTAACTCCTGTGTTTCTTTGCCAAGCGGTTTCTTCAGATATTCCATTGCGGATTCCATCTCTCCCCAAAACCAGTAATAGAGCGGGCTGAGGTCGGGACCACGACCGGGCCAAGGCTGGTTTGTTCGGCGGCTAATAGCTCGCTCGGAAATATGACCGATAAAAAATCCTCGCTCTTTGGAGCAGTGAACAGGACCACCGTCCTGTCGAAAGTAGATTCCACACTCTTTGGAGCAGTGAGAAGAAGCACCGTCCTGTTGAAAGTAGATTCCACACTCTTTGGAGCAGTGAGAAGAAGCACCGTCCTGTTGAAAGTATATTCCACACTCTTTGGAGCAGTGAGAAGAAGCACCGTCCTGTTGAAAGTAGATTCCATACTCTTTGGAGCAGTTGTTATGATCAGCCTCAGCTAGCAGATATATTCATGTATATATATGTTGTCACAATGTCTATCCAGACATTCTCGTAAAGCTGGAGTCTTTTGCACTGCGCGAGAAACAGTGCAGGTCTGTCAACCCTAGCTTAAGTTACACGGTGGGAAACCCCTTACTTTGCGTATTTCCTATCACCCTCTAAAGTGTCTCTTTTAGCAAACGGCAGTTCGTCTTTATATTGATTTCTTGACCGAGAGACGTTGACAAGTGTATCTCATTAGAGCTTTCCTATTAAAATCAACGAGTCAGCATTGTGGGGCCGGAATCCTGTAACGAAGAAGGGCCGCGTTCCACTCTCATAGCCAAGGGTAACCCTACTAAGTAATGAACAAGTGGGAGGAGCCTATAAATTAGTTAACAGCCTAAATTTATTTATACCAAAGAGGGTCAAGGATTTGGGATAACACGCCCCTTCAGAGTTACCAAACTGTAGAGTGGTTCTCTTATTGGAGGATCATCTCATGCACATAAAGCAAGGCCCTCCCCTATGTTAGTAGTCAGGTGGTGAAGTCATTGGGACTTCACACTTCGTAGCAGGACAGCTTGGGAGGAGGTAAGCCCCATTAGAACAGCGACTCCAGTATTAGGTCACTCCATAGGCTGTTAATAACTCTGTGTGATACTTTGCTATATAGTGCGTGATAAATACTTTCATACTTGGATTCGTGTAATAATTCCTCAGTATTATAATATGTATCGTTTTTGTATCCTCCTACAGGGTGTTTTTTTCTCATTTTTGCTGTTTACATTGTTTTCTCCTTTTTACATTGTTTATCTCCTTTTGATCTTTTTACTGTTCAATTTGATTATCTACCCCAAACACTTTTGTTCTGTTGTGTTCGTTAATATCACAATCAATGATCATGCTCGTTTGAGAATTAACCGGTTGACCTATTACAATGTTCATAATTCAAAATAATATTATAAGACAACAAGTGTTATCATTCAAACCTTCACAACCTTCAAAGTAATTCAACAACCTAAAATTGAAAGTCTTACAACACAGTGAGCAGGAGCACAGTCCTGTTGAAAGTAGATTCATCGGATGTAACAGCTGGCCACAATTTATTCTTAAGATTAAGGTACTTCTTGGAATTACCTGCTACCCCGCTTTCAACCCACGCTATCGTCAGCACTCTGCCGTCTACGACTGTTGCTCACGTCATTACCCTCTCCTCGCATTGTTACATGGAGTCATCGCACAGAAATGGATTTCGTACCATTAGAATCCTAAGTAATGACGGTCAAAATGTGGTTAAAGTGGAACAAGTTATTGTCTCTAGATATTTTGTTCTGAGGGTCGATGTTGCTGCCCAAAAACCAACGACAGAATTCCAAACGTCGTCTGTTTTGCAGCTCGGCGAGCTCTTGAGATCGATGGTTCTCGAAAGATTCCAGATGCAGATGATTTTTTCTGTAACTCGTAGGCCGCACCAATTAGCCTTTGTGGTTTCTTTAGCCTATATGAACTGAAGTAGACGGATTTTTTAGCCTTTTGAGGTTTCTTGGGTCTCAACGAACTAAAGTTGCCAGATTTTTTAGCCTTATGAGTTTTTTTTAGGCCTCTATGAACTGAAGTAGACGAATTTTTTTGCCTTTTGATGTTTCTTGGGTCTGGACGAACTGACGTAGCCAGATTTTTCAGGCTTTTCAGGTTTCTTGGGTCTCGAAGAACTGAAGTAGACGGATTATTTCGCACTTCCTAAACAAGCACATCCGCATTGGGTGGCTTGCATGGATGTCCTTTTTTCACCCTTTCCCATGATTGGGTTGGTACTAGTGATGTACCGAAATATCTGTGTCGGTATCGCTGGGTATCGGCTATATTTGATGGTATCGGTATCAGTGAAAAATGGCCGATACTTGGCCGATACTCTGAAATATATTGGTGTCATATAACGGCACATACCTAATACCTAAATAAATGAGAGGACTCAGGATGTGCTTGCAATTTACCCTTATATTATAGGTACATTATCATATAAATAAAATGTGATTATTAATTCAAAGTCCCGCAAGATTCACTGAGGAATACTGTCTATTTAGTCTGTGTATCAAAATCAAAGTGCCTAACAGACTTATGAACCAATAATTATCTGTGGATAGTCAATCACTGAATCTTCACTGAGGTAGTGATTTTTTTATCTTTGTGGGCATAAGATTTACTAAAATGGAAATGTATACTTCAACCATTAAATCAAAATCATGTAAAAGTATCGGTATCGGCAGAGTATCGGCCGTTTTTAGTATCGGTATCGACCAATTCTTTGGTATCGGCCTCGGTATTGTCCCACCCTAGTTGGTACTCTTTTTTTGGTCATCCAAAAATTGTGTAGTCGATGCAGCACTCCCGTTTGACGGCTGCTACCGAGCTCACCGCAGAACACTCCGTTACCATCCATTTGCGCTGATCTTCGGTAAACATCTTGGTTGGTTCTGAGTTATAGATGGAGACTCGAGCAATTAATCGAAAATTGATTATCCGCTTAAATGTTGCTGATTGGCTATACACAGAAGTCCAGTGTTGTGGATACTGATGTATAAAAAGAATTTTAACGTCTATATATCCTACTAGCGTTAATCCATCTTGTGTTTGTAAACACGTTATAAGCCACTGAATATAAAATTGAATCGATAATCAACGTGCCAGATGGTGTTTTTTTAGGCTGCGCAGTTTTGACACAAAGCAACTTTTCAAAGACACAAATCCACGGTTTCGCCTCGAGGCAGCTCAGACCAAAATCCTAACTGCTGCCAGATAGAATAAATCACACCGTCTTGCAATCATAAGACAAAACCTGTGATCTAAACTTACGATACTTCATATCACTCTTCAAAGGAAAGGATCGACCCGAAAATTTCAACATTTCCTTAGACACGATAAAGAGAACAACATGACAAGGACGGGAGGTTATAAAAGCCAACCTTTCAAATAGCAGTGGCCATCCTTGACCGCGCGTGTCATCGCAACCCCCCCCCCCCCAAGTTACAGAGAAGCAAGAGTGGCCTACAACAGCCAGAGTTACGTTGCTCCGGCAAGTAAGCGGCCAAAGAGACTTCATTCTGTGGATCGCCTAACGCTTTTACGCATCTCCTCCTTAAAAATATTAATACGCTTGCACTCAGTCCCCTGATAGCGTCAGTCATCTGTTTTGCTGCTGCGGCAGCGTGTTGTGACTGATGCGTGACACTGCTGACAGAGGGACCGGTCACACGCACTACTACAAGGACAACACGGTGCATTAGCGATCATAGCAAGGAGATCAACAGCGAGGGAAGACATCGATGCACTAGCACAAACAGACGATGCATGAGGAGAACGAGAAGAGTGTCGGGCGGCATAGCTACAAGCCGTGTCCAGCGGACTAAGCAGCACGGGTTGAGTGGGGAGACATGCGTTTACTTCTTGGTTGCATACACGCACATCGTTGCAGTGCACAACAAGCGATCAGTAATTGCTCCACCAAAATAGACATTTCTGGTCCAGCCACACTATCCCCCTCTCTCTTCCAAACACACTGGAGCACTGAACATACGGGTAGGGTCGTCGGATACATTTCAAGTAAAGGCGTACACATAACAGCTAAGTAATTGTGTGTAGCCATACAATATAATAATACATGTGCATGAAGTAGCAATGAGTTCACTGTAGTGAACTTGACACCACGTAGTAATACATATATCATGCACTTTTTTACTCATGCTAGAAAATATCTTTTCTATCTCATCCACGACTCTTCGGTCGCAGGGGACCTTCATGTTAATGGCACCAACGAAGCTTTCGAAGTGTTACCTATTAAAAATGAGACTTGGACCTCGCAGGTTATTTGTGGTAAGCGTTGCTTCAACGCATCGTCTATCTTGGGTTTCACATATGATAACGGCATGTGTCACGTCTTATTCTCCTCAATCTTTGGAAACAAAACTAACCGTCTATAGTGTTATTTTAGCCTATACATTTGTAACGACTGCAAGACATTCATTCTTCGTGGGGTCAATACAACATAAAAAATATATATATGACCCGCCCCTGAGTGGGCAAATAAAAGTCGAGTTGCCGTCTTCTCATTGGATAAGCGACTAATGCGGGCCACGCCTACTCGAGGGTTGGACGATGTTAGCTTTATGAAGTGACATCACGTTTTTCAAACCGCACTGACGGAGGCGAGCTCTTTACGACATTGGCTTAGTCTCACAATCCTCCATTGTATTCTTCATGCCAAATACATTGATGTCGTGTGACAATGTGGGCTTCGGTGCTCGCCTTATGCCGTTAGTTTACTTTTAAAAAATTATGCTAATATACTGCCAATACATATTAGTTCCGCAGTCTTATGCTTTACACGCGTTTAATAATTTAGGGTTGTTTCTTTCTTCCGCAAGGCAGGTGGTTTTAATTATTCCCTCGAACACGGTTTAAAATCAGTTTATTTCTAAATACGACACGCTACAAATATGTTACAATGAACTTGCATCACAATCTTATAACACACTTCAGGTATCTGTTCCCGATAATACCATAACCGCTTTCATCATCTTTTTACCGCGCGTCATTGTAAGTAATTAATAAATGATGATCCTTGCAGACGACACACGTCATGACACGTCCCCTAAAAGTCATAACATGTCTTCTCACAAGCAGCTGGCTGGTAACACCTAGGCTTCTGCAACACCGCAACCCCACTCGAGACCCAGGTGGTGGCAGTACTGTCACACCACGCACCCCTTTTTTGTGTGTTGTTGCCCAGCCTACCCACGCGAGGCGGCCGTGGCTACATTTTTTCTCCCAGCGGTCGTGGTCACAGCGTCTGCTGCATTGATTATTGAGAAGCCGGGGGAACGTAAGTAAGTGAACGTAGATACTAACTCCAGGTGCGCTCATTTAACATGGATAAACTATTCAGTGGGCAGGTGAAGGTATTCGGCTGAACAGAAAGAAGTTACTAAACATCGTTCGCCACAGCAGAATGATCGTGTCGCACAGCAACATCCGTTTCTCGTCAAAGTATATAAATATAAACAAAATAAATTGGGGTAATTCGAATGTTCAAGTTTGTATTCCCAACACAACTTTGCCGCCAGGCATTGATTGTTCACGCCCACTGTAGCGATGAAATGCTTGACTTAATCAACACAGTTTCACCATACCATTCCACAGATGGGTTCCACGTTATGATCCCTTCAAAGCTGAAGATAAACAAATAAAAATTGATTTTAAAAGGCAACAGAATTCGAATTTTAAAATATCTGAATTCGGTTAAATTACCTCATGAATGCTTCTAAATTGTACGTGGCATAGGTAGAAAGAATTCAGTAAATATTTCAAAGAATTTGTAATTCAAAAAGGTTACAAGACTCTACACCTTGTCTTCAAGGTGTATTTTTCCACTGTAGAATATCACTTCTCATTTGCTCACAGTACTCTAAAAGAACCTTCCAGCGATGTATTTCATGCGATAATTTCTTCAAAATTCTGATTAAAAGACGAAAACAATGTTCTCCAAATAATCCTTAGTATTATAGTGCTTCACAAGAACAGTCAAACGCCGTATTGCACGGCATCAAAACTTCATAACAGCAGGCAAGTAAAATTTAACATTTTTCAAAATTTAAAATTCTCGTCTCAGCATTAGGGTTTTGAACTAACGTCTTCTCAGTATAATCATAGTACTCGCCTGTACCGTCCCAATGATGAGTAGCAGGATATGAAAGCTTTACAAGTAGTTTTTTTTCTCGTAACGTGAATATAAAAAAAATACTCCACAACTATGTACTACTCAGCAAATTATCAGCACTTCGAGGCTGTAGAAGTACCGTATTCTGCCCGACCGTTACAACACAACAAGGACGAACAGACAAGAGGTGCAAGCACCTGTTTAAATCCGTGTCGAAGACCCTCTCGAATGATATACGACACAAGCCATTCTGATGAAGAGACTGGCGCTGTGTACAACTATGTCTCCCCGCTGGAGCTGGGAGACATAGTTGCTAGGGACTGCATCCACATGGACTGATTGGGAAACTGCATCAACATGGATGAATTGAAAGCTTGCGACGAGATATTTTATAAAAATCCCGTGCCGATGTGGAACCGATACTAAATCTAAACGAACAATATGCTCACGAAAAAAAGTAATATTCAAAGAACGAGGTCCAAATAAGGGCACAAATACTCGAACGGGCATTGGGTAACCACAGACGGCATCGTCAACTAGTCCAAATGAAGGAAGTCAATTTATCCAGGAAATATTCAGCGCGCCCCCCTACGAGCAAAGACTCTTAGACGAAGAGTACCGCGCGTGTGACCAATACCAACGAATACCTGGTGGTCACGTATAAAACGGTTGTTTCCATTTTGTTTAATTTTCACCAGATATTAGTTATAATTGGTCACAGTGTGATTTTACGGCTGATTCTTTTTCTTGTTAGTTGAAACCAATAGTAATGACTACGATATTTTTAATTCATTTATGTACGAACTAAAAATATCGGTATCGGCCACGTATATGACTGTTTTGGTTATCGGAGCCAAATTAAAATGTTTCGCTATCCGTCGAACATTGGGCCTTGGTACATCTCTAGTTATTTTTGTCAATAAATAGCTAATTTAGAAGGTTGCTTGCTTGCAAGCCAACAATGAAGATACAGACTGGAAACAAATTAGTCAAAAATACGCAAAATGCATGCATTACTCCATATATGAAAAAAATACCCTGCACGAAAAATTCATGCAACGGGTTGGACTTCGGAACCGAAGCTCCGAGAGGTTACTCAAAGATAAACGCCACGAGGACACGTTAGCCCTGGCATCTGCTTCCCAAAAGATAAGTGTTATTAATAGCTATTCCTTTCATACCCCATAATTCTAGGCAAGCGTTGTATCATGGTAACGTTGTTTCCTAAACAAGATCATAATAATTCGTTGTCAAGCAATGTTTTCCCTCCACAACAGAGCCTAAGCACGAGACAGCATGAATGAGTTTAGCACCTCGCCAAGATCAATGAGGGGCAATGGTCAAGATAACAAGAAGCGGCATCAGGTGATACAGTCAGCAATCGATGCATGGCAGCAGGAAAGAGCGAGAGGGCGCTGATAAAGCTGAAACACCAGCAGCTCCTACTATAACTGGTCTGAAGATCACGTCACAGCTGGAATACTAGCCAAACAGCAGCTGCTAATCAGTGTGATGAACGACAACAACGGTACAGCTGCAACCTGATACCCACTAACTGACCCTTCCACAGCATCACAGACTCCACACTTATACAATTGCCATTGTTGTTCCGTTACAGCTGCAGGATGTCCGTTACAGCTGCATGATGTCAGTTACAGCTGCATGATGTCCGTTACAGCTCATTACAGATGCGGCATCACTCAGGTCGCTGTAGAGCTGAGGCGCAGCAGCAGCAGCAGCAGCAGCAGCAGCAGCAGCAGCAGAGGCCGCGAGCACCCGCACCCTGTGATATGCATTCCAACACCCCTAACGGTAAAGAGATGCCCGTGATACGGGCAGTGGCGACGAAAGGAGGGGGGAGGCAACCTGCACAGGACTGGCATTAGTGGGGGAAGAGTGAAGGGGATACGATCAGGTATCGTAGAGCTAGCGACTTGTAAACACCAGCTTATAAAGATAGCGTCAACTTGTGCAGGGCAGCCGTTTATGTCTAAGGCAACAATTGCAGATGTCAGAAGACGACAACAACAAGTCTCGTGGTCCAAACAATGTTGCCTTTTGATCGCCTGAAGATTAGTTATCAAATGGAACACAGTTCGAGGCAATACATATTAGAGTGGACTTAGTACGGTGATACACGGAACTCGAATCAACCCCACGCATAGAGTTAACTGAACTGCGATGTTGATTAGCGATCTAACGGGTTTCATTACTCGTTAAACCAACACGGTTAGGAAAAATCACGAATATTGCAAGATCAAAACTTAAAGAAATTACCATCATCATTTACGGCGCGTTATTATTGATTTTTTTTTTAATATAGCTTATTTCATCGTGTCGTTAAAACTACCAATTATCCAGTCATTTGAATGCACACACCGTTATATGAGCAAAACGGTATGTACTTCAAAATTAGCATTTTTTAAACAGCTACAAATTATTTTTACCCGATATTCGGAAAAAACATTTATTGGTGAGAAGAAACAAGGACTGTACAGGGTACAATACCGTTACCCCCATACCCATGACCGCCTGAGACTGTACAGGGTACAATACCGTTACCTCCATAGCCATGACCGCCTGAGACTGTACAGGGTACAATACCGTTACCCCCATACCCATGACCGCCTGAAACTGTACAGGGTACAATACCATTACCCCCATACCCATGACCGCCAGAGAATGTACAGGGTACAATACCGTTACCCCCATACCCATGACCGCCTGAGACTGTACAGGGTACAATACCGTTACCCCCAGAGTGAAAAATGAGAACATGGACATAAGTAACTCAGGTCAACATTATACAACCTAGGATGTGATTACAGAAATGATCAATAACATTCAACAAATCTATAACTCGTCCGGTTATACGGTTGAAAAAATCGCTTAGAAAACCTAAAAACGTGAATCGGTATTAGATTGGAAACAAGAGTGACCTCAATTGGAAACAAGAGTGACCTCAATTGGAAACAGAGTGGCCGCGATTGGAAACAAGAGTGACCTCAATTGGAAACAAGAGTGACCTCAATTGGAAACAAGAGTAACCTCAATTGGAAACAAGAGTGACCTCAATTGGAAACAAGAGTGACCTCAATTGGAAACAAGAGTGACCTCAATTGGAAACAAGAGTGACCTCAATTGGAAACAAGAGTGACCTCAATTGGAAACAGAGTGGCCGCGATTGG
>SDVV010024398.1:1937-12593 GCA_016164225.1 Gammarus roeselii
CTGTTGAATCATTGTCAGGCAGCTGCTCCTCCTCCAGTAGGAGTACAGTGCCACTGTTAAATCATTGTCAGGCAGCTGCTCCACCTCCAGTAGGGGTAAAGTGCCACTGTTGAATCATTGTCAGGCAGCTGCTCCTCCTCCAGTAGGAGTACAGTGCCACTGTTGAATTATTGTCAGGCAGCTGCTCCTCCTCTAGTAGGAGTACAGTGCCACTGTTGAATCATTTTCAGGCAGCTGCTCCTCCTCTAATAGAAGTTCATTGCCACTGTTGAATCATTGTCAGGCAGCTGCTCCTCCTCCAGTAGGGGTACAGTGCCACTGTTGAATCATTGTCAGGCAGCTGCTCCTCCTCTAATAGGAGTTCATTGCCACTAATGAATTATTGTCAGGCAGCTGCTCCTCCTTCAGTAGGGGTACAGTGCCACTGTTGAATCATTGTCAGGCAGCTGCTCCTCCTCTAATAGGAGTTCATTGCCACTGTTGAATCATTGTCAGGCAGCTGCTCCTCCTCCAGTAGGGGAACAGTGCCACTGTTGAATCATTGTCAGGCAGCTGCTCCTCCTCTAATAGGAGTTCATTGCCACTGTTGAATCATTGTCAGACAGCTGCTCCTCCTGCAGTAGGAGTAGAGTGCCACTGTTGAATCATTTACAGACAGCTGCTCCTCCTCCAGTAGGAGTACAGTGCCTCTGTTGAATCATTGTCAGGCAGCTGCTCCTCCTCCAGTAGGAGTACAGTGCCACTGTTGAATCATTGCCAGGCTGCTGCTCCTCCTCCAGTAGGAGTACAGTGCCTCTGTTGAATCATTGTCAGGCAGCTGCTCCTCCTCCAGTAGGAGTACATTGCCACTGTTGAATCATTGCCAGGCAGCTGCTCCTCCTCTAGTAGGAGTACAGTGCCACTGTTGAATCACTGTCAGGCAGCTGCTCCTCCTCCAGTAGGAGCACAGTGCCACTGTTGAATCATTGTCAGGCAGCTGCTCCTCCTCCAGAAGGAGTACATTGCCACTGTTGAATCATTGTTAGACAGCTGCTCCTTCTCCAGTAGGAGTACAGTGCCACTGTCGAATCATTGCCATGTAGCTGCTCCTCCTCCAGTAGGAGTACAGTTCCACTGTAGAATCATTGCCAAGCAGCTGCTCCTCCTCCAGTAGGAGTACAGTGAATGCAAAATAACGAACTCCAACTGGCTGTTGTGGCTGAGCGGGTATTGCAGTATCGACGGGTCTGGAAGACGACGATGCATTCTCGGAACAGCAACTGCAACAGCGGCTTCATGTACGACTATTCTGAATGGTGCAACTTCAGCGGATGGAGGAACAGCTATCAAAAGGTACTGTTGTCTGGTAACCATTGGTAATAACAAACAATGATTGCGACAGGGGACAATAATTTAACGGGCTTGCAAAAGTTATCTAGGGACACACATAGTTATGCTACTTTTCCTCACTTTGGCGTGGGGCAAAAGGGCAGAGTGAATTAGAACTGTGACAATCGCAGCTACCCACTCAAGTGTGCTACAAACATGCACAGTTCTTTCCAGTGAATAAACTTCACCATGATTAATTCATTATGACTCAAATCTAATAATATTATTGATTTATTCTATGCTGAAGCACCAACAGTTTTACGGAGGGAGGAAATGTTATTAAAACATAACTCACATATGAAGATAATCTATTTGCTGGTATGCATTTAAAACAAACATGAACAAACGGGAAGCAAGTGGTGTTGATGATATGGCCTTGATGCTCACTGCTCGTTACCAACAATTACATCCACTGTAAACCATGATCAGTTTGTTTACTGAGCAGGTCCATGACCTGGCGAGCTGGTAATCAGCACTGACCTGCAATGTCTGCTCGTAGGTAACCTGGAAGCGACCATCGCTGGTGTGGGTCGCGGAACCGAGGCTGAGAAGGTGATGGTCGCGGTGGCGGATCCAGGAGACCTGGCGGGCAAAGGAAAGCAGTGATAAAAGGGGAAGCACGAAATAATAAAAATGCGGTAAAAATATCTCAATGATCGACATATACAGTTTTATTTTGAATTGGAGGATCAGAGGGTCCGACAGCTAGGCGTTCCTCACCCTCAAACACAAACACAATCTCTGGACAAGTAAATCCCGCTCGAATGTTCACACCAAGTCCCCCTGCTCATCTGGGCGAGACGTCATGCAGAGTACAAGACACCTAACAATTATAAATGACTCGCTTTTCACAACTTGCTCCATTCGAATTTTTGAGAGGAAATAACTATTCTGTTTATTTTGGTGCTCTACACAAGCTCTCAAACATTGTATTTCGTGTGATGGTTGATAGAAACATATAGGGGAAGAAGTGCCACTCCGCCGTGTGCAGTCACATTATTGTGACCTTCGCGACGGTGTATGACATATTGAGGGATAGAGAAGGTGACTGTGTCGCGGAGTTTGATCTCCTAGAGGCCTACCACCAAAGGTTTATGGGGGGAGATTAGCGATAATAATTCAGCTTTCATGCTTCTAAGTCCCTGGCAATTCCACTGAAGTATTGTGTTATTGTTCATTTCGGATTTGTTTCACCCCCAGATTTTGATGGTCTGGAGCGGTCGCGTGGTTTGTAGGAACTTTCGTGGTGTTCTTGTCTATGAGGCGCAGGTGTCCTAGATCGGGAGCGTTCGCATGATAGTCCGCTTTCTGTAGAACATGATCTCCTAGACTCACTGCGTTCTCGGCTGTGAGTGCTCTTGTAGGAGGAAGAGGATGAGGGAGTACGATCCATGTGTTTGCTTACTGAGCGAGCGTGTTTCTCTTCTATGGAGAGTTTTTTAAGTATAATGATGGGCTGAGTAGTAGTCGTTGAGATATTTGAGTCCAGTGCGATGCATGATAGATCAGTGTTTTGGGGTATCAGTTCTTCGTTGAAGATTTTCAAGGTGTCCTCGCGCAAGCGATGGTCGTTTTCACTTGTGAGATGTTCAGGTGTTGGGCA
Source organism: Gammarus roeselii (assembly GCA_016164225.1). NCBI lineage: Eukaryota > Metazoa > Arthropoda > Malacostraca > Amphipoda > Gammaridae > Gammarus > Gammarus roeselii. The sequence continues at coordinate 4,909 of SDVV010024398.1, forward strand.
TGTTAGCTGAGGTTGAATACCTCACTTTGGTTTTCGCTGGGTGCGGTTGCAGTTAAGACGGTCAGAAGTCGTTCATCGCTCTGATCAAGGTGAGACGTGTTTTGTGGGGTGCTACTAATCTTTTTGCTTCGTGACGAGAGGGTGTCGCGAATCCCGCGGTCGTCGGAGGAGGAATCATCGTCTCTTGGCCTTTTGCTTTTCGGGTTCTTGGACCTCTCCTCGTAGTCGACCAAGGCAGCATCCATCGCAGTGTATTCCTGGTCACTGGTGGATTCGTTGCTTGGGGCGCCCGCCTCTATTACGAGGGCGATCGCTGGGCTGGTTGTGGTATTGTCAGTACTGGAGAGGGATTTTGGGGTCATGGTAGTAGTTTGTGTTAACTGTACACAAATATGGTCTGTTGGTGTCGACTTAGTTGTAGATTTAACTGCTTTGACGTAATTTAAATTACGGCAGTTTGGGTTTTCGTCATAAAAGAATTGGATAACTTGTTTTCGTGTGACTCTTGCGGTCATTTTGTATGATTGTCATTTCTTTTTGGTCCAGCTGCTTTGGGCAGTCGCGGTCACCTGCCTCATGGAGGCATGAGCAGTGGTAGCATTTAGGTTGGCGGGCTGTGCAGTCCTTTCGGTCATGCTCGCCGGCGCACCTCTTACAGCGTTGGGGTATGTATGACTTGCAGTATTTGATGACGTGGCCGTATTCCAGGCATTTTTTGCACATTGCCGGCCATGTCGCCACTGGGTAAGTTTTTGTTTTTCCCTGTTCGCCCGGAATTTCTATAAATTCTGGTGTGTCACGTCCTGGGAAAGTGATTTGGTACGCGGTGGTGTGGACGTTTCGTGGTTTAATCCGTTCTGCTAGGGAAACGTTGATGATTCCATAATCCTTTGCTAAACCTGCTGCAAAAGCCCTTAGGTCAGTTTTGGGAGTGTAGTTGGAAGTGTATATAATTCGTCTTGTAGCATTGAAGAACGGATGTACTTCGACAGCTACCTTGTGTTTGTCTGTTTTGTCAATCCTTTGTAGAGCGTTACTTTGCTCAATATTAACGACGTGGGCCAGATACTTCTTGCCCTGTCGGTTTATGTTTATTGGTCTGCCCCCCCGTTGCTTGGAGAGCGAGTTCATCATGGCGGATGGGTTCATTGAGGGGGCAACTTTATTTGCACCACTATCTACAAGTGTTATGAGGAAGTGGGTAGGGAATGATGCTGATCTTCTCTCCTGGGTGGAAGGGTCAGCCTGGGGGGAGCGAATCGCAGCCGCAGCCTTTCGTCGCCCGACTTTGTGCTCAGTTTGGTATTGCAGGATCTCTCTCTCAGTCTTGTCCTGGGGGCAGTCTTCGTGTCCCGTAGGTTGACCGTTTACTTTGCAGTAAAAGCAGTGAGGTTTTTCGGATGGGCACGACAAGGGATCGTCTCGCTTATCGTGGTCGTCCTGGGAGCAGTGCGAGCATCTTTTTTTACCCCTGCAATTGTTGCTCGTGTGTCCGTATTTCTGATATTTATAGCATCGCATCGGAAGTCTTTCGAAGGGTGTAACCTTGGTTTTGGCGTCAAAGAAAGGTATGTCTATGTAGTTAGGTGGGGTGGGGCAATTGAATTTAAGCAGAAGGGCCGTGGTGGTGTTTCTTCTTGGTTTGATTTTTGGTGCGATTTTCGCTTCAACTATACATTCCTCGTATTGGACGAGTCCGGTGATGAATTCGTCGACTTCCTCACTTGGGGGATCCCCGATGTAAATCAGGCCTGAACTCATGGAAAAAGTTGGGTGTGGTATGATTTTGCAAGGTTTTTTGCATATTCTGTTTCTGGAGAGTATAGTGAGACTTTGAAGTTTTGTGTCTACTTTAATGGAAAAGCTATCTTCTCCGCTGGCGGTGATGTTGAGAATTGGACGGCCAGTCATGGAGCCCAGTTCTTTTCGTAGTTTATATGGACAAATATCCGGTCTGTCATTGACATCAAATGTCATTTCAAGTGTTCAGGGAATTTAGGGCCGTTGTTGGATAGGTTGTGGTGATCAAATCGTGTGTATTGTCTCCATTTTTTGTTTTTGGTGTTTGGGCGTTACGAGTTTCGGCTGGAAGGAGAGCGATGTTATCGGAAATGGCAGAGGCGGAAGCACACGAAACGGTTACGGGTTCCCTGGCCTCTATCCTCTTCATCAGCTTCTCAAGTCGAGCATTCATAGTTGCACAAAGGTTCTCGAGTATAGTGAGACGTTCGCCGAAATCACTGGAAGGCGCCGGGCAGTCCTCTTTCTTCAGCTCGGGAAGGCCTATCATTTTGCATATCTTGCCCAGGGTATTCTGCATTCCGGTTATATTCGCGTCCAGCTTCGAGACGTGTTCATTTGTGTCGTCGATTACGACCTGAGTCAGGTCTCCTGTCGATGAGAAACGTCTTAGGTGCTCGTCTTTCTTTCTTGCAGACTTGTTTGAGTGCGACACTCTGGAGGGGCCGTCAGCCACTCTCCGATAGGGCATGGTCCTGCCCATGGATTGGTCCCCGGCTTCTACCCGGGGTTCTAGGTAATGAAGGTGGGGCCTCCTTTTTTACTTTTATTTCTGTTGTATATACGAATATTTACACTAACTTAATTGCTCTTAGAATTAACCTTAAATCTCGATTTTTTTGTAACTTTTTTCATTTCATGCAATTTTTTTTTTCGATTCTGAATTCACAAACCCCGGTGTCAGTAGGGGGCTCACCTATTTGTGCACCAAGGGGCGGATGAAGATGCAAACTGAATAGGGGGGAAGGTGGACGGATCTTCTAACTCAAAACGTATTTACACAAAGGGACAAAATAATATTGGTGGATAACGAGGACACCACGGGATGGCGGGTGAGGTGCCTTCCCTCTGAGGTGCCTTATTGCTCTCGCTCTAAAGAGATGATAGTTGATCTCTGAAATTTAGTTGAAAACTTCAACCTTTTATGAGACGATATTCGGTCTCAGAGCGATATTCGGCTTTGAGCGGTGACCGGCTCTTATTTTGATACGGCAAAAAAAAAGTTGCTATACCCTGGAAACTTGTAAAACTTTGGAGCTTAGACGTAAAAAACAGTATGCGATGGCGTTTTCGAACTCACTTGTCAATCCTTGGTTACGATACTGCCTCTGCGCAAAGCTAGGATTACATTATTTGTGACTCTTATGTCCTTCTGTGCTTCTGAGTTAACGCTTCGATCCAATTATTTTCGGAGCATGAATCTTGTGAAAATTTTAATCAATGCCCCATAATATTTTTTTGGTCTCTTATTCATTAATTTGCCCTAATCATTTTACTATCTTTATGAGGTGCACAAAACATAGTCAATCGTAGGTCCAGTAAATGGTTGCGGCACGGAGGAGCTCATAACCTAACGTCTGCGATAGGTACTAAAAATGATTGCTGCGTATTGTACGAATGAATCATATTATATATTATATTAAATTGCTCTTTCTTGCAAAATAGTAGACGATTTTATCTTAAATTTTTCAGTATGTATAATCAATCAATGCCTAGGTCTTGTTGATTGTCGTTTCTAGCTGTGTGCACGCCGTACGCTGTCCAGCCTACCGATATTATACGCCTTTGCATGCATCGCTCCCCGCCACGTTGAACACTTGGGAACGCAGCGCCGCTGACCCGCCTTTTAAAACATGGCCTCATATGCTCAACTCACCGTCTCGTGCTCCGCCACGTTGAACACCTGGCAACGCAGTGCCGCAGTCCCGCCCACTTGCACGGTGACCGCACTGTTATTGCGTGTCATGAAAGTAGCTGAGGTGCGACGCTCCAAGGCCGTGGCTTCGTAGGGACCCAAAAGGGTGTCAGCGTCAGGAGGCCATGGGGATGCTGTGGGGGAATAAATTATTTTATTTTACACGAACACTTGACTGAGTCCAAGCAAAGAGGTACAGGATACTTCTTCTTGTGTAGCTGTGGCTACCAACCTTCAAGCACTGAAAAGGTTGCAGGGAAGATAGGAAGGCTAATGACGTGGATGGGTTGGGAGACTCCGGAATATGAAGGAAAGACTGAAGCAATAGGGATCATGAGTGAACAAATGTTCCGCATCAACGGTGCAAAGGAGTTTCGCAACAACGATACAACGGTGTTCTGCATCAACGATGCAACGGTGTTCTGCATCAACGATGCAACGGTGTTCTGCATCAACGATACAACGGTGTTCTGCATCAACGATACAACGGTAATCTGCATCAACGATGCAACGGTGTTCTGCATCAACGATACAGCGGTAATCTGCATCAACGATGCAACGGTGTTCATTCAGTCGCGTTCTTGGGGCAGCCTATTCACATTTTTTATCCTTTACTGTTTCAATTGCACTTGGCTACAAAATACTTTACTTGACAGGACCATTAATTACGAATTTTTTATTGTGTATAGTATTGGTCTAGTTCACAATATTGTCTTGTACATTTCATCTATTATTTTCGTTAAAGTGTATAAAAGAAATCAAATCTTTTTCCAGCTCAGTGGCTGAGATGGTAGCGTGTCGGCCTCTTCTCACATAGACTTCATTTGGAAGCTCAAGGTTGTAGGTTCGAGCCTTCCTGTTCCCGAGTGAGACATTCTGTCAAGTCTCACGAATGGTCAAAGGTCAGCCCATAAACACCGTAGGTAAAAAATACTGTCAGGTGGCAGTCACGCAGTGACCCGCATATAAGCGAGAAACATAAAAAAAAAACTTCTTCTGCTCACGCGACAGGGTAACGAAACTCCTCCCGTTTTGTATTTACAAGATTGGTAAACATATCATAAGAGAAGTATGCTACTTTGGAAAAACGACATCGTGAGCGAGAGGGGATTGACTGAAAAGTCTCTCTACCTCAGAGCTCGTGTGTGTATTTGCAATACCTCGACGAACCAAGGCATACTAACTAGTTATCTGCATTCCAGCTGATAGGTGAACCATGATGATGTTACGTGTCAAACGATGCTGATTTACGAATTTTTACGATGATGCCGTGGAGAGGAAATCTTAGTTCATGTTCACTTTGTCAACAGCTCAATGTGGAGGTGGACCATTATAAGTTCAGGAGTCGAGTTCACTCACAGTTCGAAAAACAGATGAAAAGGGATTTTGCAATTCCTTACGAGAAGTTGTTTGCAATGAGGAACATTCCTCCAGCGACGCCTTGCGGTGTGAGGAAGCATATATTGAGAGATGAGATTATATAATTGGAGGGTAAGTAGCATTTAAGATCCACTTTGGCCCTATTTAGGCAAAGGAGATCTATGTCATGAAGATCAGATGGATAAAGATTCACGGTGTTTCCAGCAATGATCATTAGGAGACTGATTTGCAAGAAATGTAATAATATGCCTCGGTGTGAGCACTGGAGGGAACCTATGAGCAAGGTCAACTGCCATAGGTCGGAATCGACCAATCAGAGGCGGCTAGGACTGGCTGGGTTGTTGCTCATTCACGGATCATAGCTCCTCAAAGAGCAATCGGTTATGGTGGGTTCCGGCCGCAGTAGAAAAGAACAGTTACGCATAGATCCGCTCGCTAATAATTGCTGCTCCATATGAGTGACTAATAAATAATTGGAGAAGGTAACAAATATTTGAAAAGTAATAATATCAATTGGAAGATAGGACGAAAACTGAACATTTTTAGGACTTGAATATAAAAAAATTGACTCGTTTTCTTGTTCTTCACTTCCATCATAAATACAAGTGAATCAAGCAAATTTACGTAAGGTGTTCAGGTGTGAAGAAAATTAGTTTATGATTGGAGGTTAAAAAAAATCAAGGTTCATTTTCCGCTCGATATTTAAACTCATCGGAAATTTCCTTGATTATATTCGTTATGGAACGCGATACAAACAATATACAGGAGAATTTTCTGTAGCTATGAAGTTAAATTCAACGTGCGAAAAGTCAAATATATTTTTTCGATTGTAGACTAATCATAAACGAATTTTCTTTCACTACTGTACATATTACCCATGCATTGGCGATAAGTAAACAACTAACATATATTTTTTTGAATCGTCAATCATGACATAAAGTTTACAGTGATTTTGCCAATCCCTCCTTTCGCTATGTAGAAGTAAAATACTATATTTCTTCCCTCTGTCGGAAGTTCGTTTGCTTGATTATATCTCAAATGAGTGGCAGGGATTTCGGTGATCCGCTAAACAAATTTTAAATACTGTGAATACCTTTCATTATTTCCGTAGACTTCACAATGAATTGTGACTCCGTCCATCAGGCATCAACGCAGGGAGTCTGATTTCAACGCCGAAAATCAATCAACCGCTTGCAACTCAACATACAATTGTTGTCAATCATAGAAGGGCTTGTTAGCACACATGGTAAGCAGATATTATGGATACCATAACATGATTAGCAGATATCATGACATGATTAGCAGATAGCATGACATGATTAGCAGATATCACGACATGATTAGCAGATAGCATGAAATGATTAGCAGATAGTATGACATGATTAGCAGATATCATGACATGATTAGCAGAGAGCATGACATGATTAGCAGAAATCATGACATGATTAGCAGATAGTATGAAATGATTAGCAGATAGCAGGACATGATTAACAGATAGCATGACATGAGTAGCAGTTAGCATGACATGATTAGTAGATAGCATGACATGATTAGCAGATAGCATGACATTATTAACAGATAGCAATACATGATTGGCAGATATCAGTACATGATTAGCAGATAGCACACATGATTAACAGATAACATAGCATGATTAACAGATATCATGACATGATTGACTGAAATCATGACTTGTTTAGCAGATAGCATGACATGATTATCCGATAGCATGACATGATTAGCAGATAGCATGACATTATTAACAGATAGTATGACATTATTAACTGATAGTATGACATGATTAGCAGATAGCAGTACATAATTAGCAGATAGCATGACATGATTAGCAGATAGCATGACATGACTCAAAGTTCCATGGGATTTCATTCCTTGCAAATTGAGAAAATGACGGTTGATTTTGAGTGATAGGAAAATAATTGCTCGTGTCTGGAAGGAAACGTCCCAAATTAGACCTAAATGATGATGATGAATGATGATGATGATGAATGATGAAGATGGTTGAGGTTGATGATGATGGATGATGGCGCCAGTAATGAAGTCATGCTGACATAATGCACGCAAGCAATATCCTTATTATGAAACAAGCGCCCTAGTTAATGCTATTTGTAAGGCAATCATTTGGATTATTAATGGAAAACTCGAGGTGTAGTCCATGCTTTCTGAATCAGCCTGTCAATATAAATCCTCCCCAGAAATGAATTTACCTTGTATACATCTTACCATCTTCATTTATAAACCACACACCGCCGGCAGCAGACATGCTGCAGTCACATTTTGCTCCCCACATTGCAGTCACATTTTGCTCAGCACATTGCAATCACTTCCTGCTCACCACATTATAGTCACATTTTGCTCACCACATTGCCAACCGTCGCTACTCTGGGCCAATCAGGCGTGATATCTGGAAGCCCAGTCACACCCCCAACTGCTGCATTCATGATCTGTTAGCCGTCGTTAGTTCAAGGCGTCCTCTGCCCTCGGTCGATAACCGAGGAGTTCGCTGTAATTGCATGAACTGTTAGCCGTCGTTAGTTCAAGGCGTCCTCTGCCCTCGGTCGATAACCGAGGA
>SDVV010024399.1:0-12593 GCA_016164225.1 Gammarus roeselii
CCGCTGATAGTATGGAGTCACCCGCTGATAGGATGGAGTCACCCGCTGATAGGATGGAGTCACCCGCTGATAGGATGGAGTCACCCGCTGATAGGATGGAGTCACCCGCTGATAGTATGGAGTCACCCGCTGATAGGATGGAGTCACCCCGCTGAGAGGATGGAGTCACCCGCCGATTGGATGATGGAGTCACCCGCTGATTGGATGATGGAGTCACCCGCTGATTGGATGGAGTCACCCGCTGATTGGATGGAGTCACCCGCTGATCGGATGACTGAGTCGCCCGATCAGCGGACTCTTCTACAGAGCGTTTTCTGAAAAAGTAAAAACAGAATGTTCAACACTAACCTAGCAAAACGAAGTGGTGGAAATTTCAAACTCAAGTGCACCTTTGAAGCCCTCTCGATAGTCCATAATCCCTTCCATACCCTTTTACACCTCCAACACTATTCAAACAACCCCCCTCCCCCTCATACTTTTCAAGGACTCTCAATACTCGAACTTTGAATTGAATTGTTCGGGCGATAATCATTTCACCTGAATGAACTGCAAGATTTTACCAATGAATAAGATGGCCGGGCGAACTATCTCAAGATTGCATGCTGACTGTGGCAGTGTGTCGGACACCTTGGACGACATTCTGCGAATACCCCCTCCCCATAATAGCCCCATCATCTCAGGAGGAGTTGGGGTTCATCAATAACACATGTGAAAGATTAATAACTCATAGACCCTGTTGCCCATGCTTTCTAGAGCCTTATCTGTTCTTACCTGTGAAGCTTAGTTACACTAAGACCCTGATGCCCATGTCTTCTGTAATTCGATCTGCTCATACTTGTGATGGACTTGTAGCAGGAAAACCCAAATGTCCTTGTGTCTCATTCTGACCACCAACAGATCCCATCTTGCATAACTACGATCGATTTCTGGACTAGCTACTACCCGCATTTTGGATGGGCACCAGGTGTACGGCCAGCCGGAACAAACGCCTACCAAACCCCTACCCCTTCGCTATTATTTTTAAGCTACGGGGCGACTGATCCCCTCTATTGTCCTCTTAATGGGAGTGAAAGGGAAGGAGGGTTTGAGAGTCAACTCTCTATCGCTTGTAGTACGGAAGAATGAGGGAGGAAGAGGGTCAAAAAGTCAACCCTCTCTGTTGCTCGTAACACTGTAGATAACAAAAATGAAGAACTACCTTTCTTCTACCAATTCTAAGATTTTGTAAGGAAAACCGTAAAGACAGAGCCAATTTATTTATTTATTCAAATCTTCAAGAGGTAAAATTATATGAATGGCGGCAAGGCTTTCAGGGGGGCTAGCGAGATGCAGTTCCCGAGTAAATGAGGATGTCACTTCTACGAGGGATCTCGCAGGACGACAAACATCCCAGGAACCAACCGCCAGCCAGGTAGCAACACTTCCGTTAATGTAGAGCAGATTCCATATGCTCGGGCATCTTTGATTCGGTGGACATAGTCGTAGCGGCACGTTCAAGGCACGGTATCCAGAACGGTCGGCAGTGGTTCAACTACTCCATCCACATGCTCGTATGTAGTTCCAGGGTCGCAGCGGCGACGTTCAGGGCACCGTATCCAAATAGGTGGGCAGTGAACCCTACTCCAACAGCGTGCCAGCACGTAGTTACTTCATCTCCTGAGTCAAGGCTACCGTTGCTGCTCACCTCGTCCGAGTCCAGGCCGCTGCATTCCCCGTTGTGAACTGCCTGCACTTCGTCTGCAGCGCCGAAGTGTTTTCCCAGCCGGTCTTTCTCTGCAAGGTAATTTCGGAAGAGCAGTAATACGGTCACACAAAATTGCGGGGACGACAATACTCCCACCGACCGCTCCGAAGTAGCTGGGCCCAATACTATTATCCACACATGAATTTTCACGGTTTCCAACAGTAGAATAGTGGATGAGGAAAGATAAAGGGTGAGCCCTCTATATCCCGGTTATCGGAAAATAGAAGAAGATGGTGATTTAATGGTCGAGCACTTTATTTCCCTGTGTACGCTCGAGTAAGGAAAAGAAGGGGTTTGACCGTGAACCTCTCTACTTTCCGGTGTACAGAAATGAAGGGAAAAGTAGTTCAAAGCGCAAACCCTCTTTTGCCCGGTGTGCGGAAGATGAAGGAAAAGTAGTTTAAAGGGCAAACTCTTTTTGGAGTGGATGGATGATTATTCATTTTATAGATAATCAACACTTTATTTTAGTATTTTAGTATTCCTTCTTTCTTGGGTTCCATTATTTTTCTCTCCCCTTTTTTCATGATGATACATTTTTCATTGGTTATTATTATATGTGTTGAGATTGGTTGGGACAAGGTGACCCAGGGAAGGGGGGTACTCGTGGGACCCGAGGGACTTGGAGGACCTAGGGATTCGGGATTCCGGGGGACTTGGAAGACCAGGAGGATTTGGGGGGATCCACTTGGACCCTTTTGGGGCCCTTTGGGACACCCTTGAGACCCTTTGGAACCCTCATGAAAAACTGTGGCACCCTCTTGAGGCCCCTCTGAATCGTGGAACCTCTGCCCCCCCTCCCAGTGCTGTGAAACCCATACACAGAGGAATGTATATATGTGGAGTGCTTGAGGAGAGAAATTTGTTATTACAGTCCACAGCATTGCTGACGCAGAGGGGGAGAGCCGCGCCGAGGCTGGTCGAGGTGCGTCGAAATCAGTCGGAACATGTCGAGGCAGAGTGGGTGCGACTAGCCGAGACTGGCCGAAATGATTCGAGACAAACCGAGATGAGCTAAGACGAGAGGACTCGAGGGACCCAAGGAGCTCGAGTGACCCGGGGGACTTGGGTTACCCTCCGGGGCTCATCGGGCTCTTTTGGGACCCAAGGAACCTCTGACTCCCTCCCACACCGCTCCACCCTTAAATGCTCGAGTTTAAAAATTAGTTATTACAGTCACCAGGATCACCGGCGCAGATATGAGAGGTGCGTCAAGGCTGGTCGAGGTGCGTCGAGTTCAGTCGAAACATGTCGAGACAAGTCCAGTCGGAACACGTCGCGACGAGTTAAGTTGGGCCCGACGAGTCGAGACTAGCCGAAATGAGTCGAGACAAACCCAGGTGACCTGAGACTAGGGGACTCGAGGGACCAGGGGAGCTCGAGGGACCCTGGGGACATGGGTTACCCTTCGGGACCCATCGGGCTCCTTTGGGACCCGACGAAGTACCTCTGCCCCCCCCCCACTATCCCCCTAAACAATATGTATGATGTCAATAATCTAAGCAGTTTTTCAGCCCATGACGAACCTGCTCTTTCTTTCCTCTTCACGATCCACAATTTTATAAAGTAATGCTAGTGTACATGTGCGAGAGTTCCTGTCTGTAATTTTGTGTAAAATAATTTTTACCGTCCGTGCTCGCTCGCACATGGGCGGACCATATGTAATTTCTGTTGTTGACCTTTGCCGCGTAACTACCAAACCTTGTGGTGCGTTGCGGTTGAAAATTATGTGATCCGTGAAGCCGAGGACCTTGTACCAATTTAGACGATACTTTCTGTGTCCACTGGCGTGTGTACATAATACTCATGAGGTTCTGAGGGGTTGGAGGTGGGGATTTGTTTCGTTTCGTCTGAGTCTTTATTCTACCCGAATAAATAGATTGTACTAAAACAACTAGACCGCGTAGCTGTAAACATTGTGTTGCGTTGCTGTCGGAGCTGACTTTGACCGTGTAGTCGTAAATCTTGTACTAGTCTCGACGATGCTACCTGTAGGCACTAGCGTGCGTACATATTACTCTTAGAAGTTGTAATTGATTAGAAGCGCAGGTCGGTTTCGTCTAAGCGGTTTTCTCATGCGCACCGGCGTGCGTCTGACAAAGCTAAAATGTGCACTTTTTTTAAACTTCAAAAGCGTGTTTTTTTTCGCACACTGAGGCGTGCGAGCCTACTGGAATCCATGATCATCGAGCTCTGCGGGGGAGCCTTTTATGACTCGCGTTGAGACTCTGGTGGAAATGAGGATTAAATCAAATGAAATCCATCATCGTAAACAACGCCCTGCGTATCACAACCCGTGCGTATCACAACCCGTGCGTTGCGTTCCACACTTATTGAATCCCTGAACACGCTTGCTAACTAGCTTCCTCTTCCGCTCCGGAGGGACAAACTCTCACTACAGTACTATTTTAAGACAAGGAGCTACATCAATAGCCCAGCACTCAGCGACGCCACCAGCATTCTTGATAAACGTCTTTTTGCGGCTAAGAAGAACACATGCCCATCCTTTTCTCTACGCGTGGACAACTTACTGACCTCGCTGAACATCAGTCGCAAAGCAATCAAGCCTTCATTCTCCTATCGAATTATCCAAATCAACACACCAACGTGGATGATCAATCCACCGCGGATCAACCTAGATTTGCAAACGTACCCCAAAGCAACAACACCAAATAACAAGTACCGCCGAGAATTTTCGCGACTACTTGATGAACAGTACTCTGAGCCCCGCCATATATACACTGACGGCTTGAAAACACCGGACGGAATGGGAGCTGCTGCCGTGGGCGAAGGAACCTCACGTTAGGCCACCCTAAATCTAGAGGCCTCTGTATTTTCTGCAGAGCTGCATGCACTCGGATTGGTCATCTCCATTACAAGAAGTGACCGCCTCTCCAAATAGGTTGGATTTTCAGACAGTCCGGGTGCTCTCACCTAGCTGAAAACTCAGCACTTTGATCGCCCTGCCCTTAGAGAAATACAACACGACCTATTCACGATGTCAGAGACGGGTCAACGGTCGGGTTCTGCTGGATCCCTGGACACGTGGGAATAAGAGGAAACGAGCGCGCAGATTTCCTCACTAAACTGGTGTCTACCCAGCAAGAACAATTCATCTCCATACATTACCGATACTGGTTCCCACTCATTAACTCGCGTTTAACATCACGATGGAACGACCCTTGGCAACTGAGTGGACAATAAATGTTTGCAGTTAAGCAATCCGTGGGAGAGTGGAAAACCAGGTTTTCTATTGGGGGAGACCAAGTGTTCATTAACCGTTTGTGCACGGGACATACGTGGATAACCCACAATCACCTGATAGATGTAGACATGGGACCGGACGCACCACCATGCTCCTGTTGCCACAAAGTGGCAATCGGTGTGAAACGCTTACCTATGAATTGTGATGCACTCGCAGCAGCCCGATGAGCCTTCTCGAGTCCCCGTACAACCTACAACGCCTGCTCACAGAAACGGTATGCCAGAAAAAAAGGAAGATCGCTTTCGGAAAACACACTGGAATATACGATGTCGTGTGAAACTAACGAGAATTGGATAATCTCTGTTCCTGAACCCGCTGTCCTCCCTGCGTATTAATAATGAACTTTAACTTGATTTCGCGCACGAAGCTGTGCAGAATCGACGAATCTTCGTGCCCTACGGGGGAGCCCTCAGTGACTTCACGTTGGGGCAGGGAGGACAGCGGGTTCAACAGAAGAAACTACTACTACTTGCTATGCGTGGAATAAAACGCTTGCATACAATGTTAGCGGCGACCAGGCGGTCTAATTCTGCTGGATCCCGAGTCCTGCAGGAATCATGAGAAAAGAGCTCGTAGATTCCCTCGACAAGATCAATTTGTCCCCGTCCATTTCCGAGGCTGGTTCCCTATCATCGACTCCCAAATAACATCCTATTGGAAAGATGATGGGTAACAGAGCAAACCAAAAATGTTTACTGTCAAACCCGCTGTCGGAGAATGTGAAACCAAATTTTCAATATTTAGGAACAAATTTACACCAACCGCATGCGCACAAGATACGCTGGATAACTCGCAACCATCGCATGACGTGGACACAGCACCGTTTGCGAGTTCTTTGGACCACCAAACGACAATCAGCCTGGAGTCATTGCTTATGGATTGCACCACACTTGTGATAGTTCGACGAGTGTAATCGAATCGTCCCCTAACACTAATATAACACAGAATTTTATTATACTTGAGTACAAACCTATCAGAATTGATAAACTTCGCGCTCTAACAATGAGCTCACTAGATATATTCAGGAATTCATATCCGATGGATATGAATTCCTGAATGCATATTCCATTGCTTTAAATAAAAAGACTGAAGGAGCTTTGTGGAAGAGGCAGATATTTCCATTCTGTATTAGCTTGGGGTGGATGGTATATTATTCATTTTATAGATCATTGACACTCCATTTTAGTAATTAGTATTTATACCTCTATGGGCTCCAATATTTATTTGCCCTTTTTTCATGGCGATCAATTTTGTACATCGTTAGACGCCCGCAAGGGCCCTGGGTGGATCCGTGCGACGACTTCGTGTTGGGGGGGTCCCGGTGGAGCGAGAAAGAAACTATTACTACTCTACGTTGAACCTACTCTGAATCAACGTTAAGCCTACTCTTTATCTATGTTAAACCTACTCTGTTTCTAAATTATATCTACTCTGTATCTACGTTGAACCTACTCTGAGTCTACGTTGAACTTACTCTGAATCTTTGTTGAACCTACTCTGAATCTGATTGAACCTACTCGTGATCTACGCTGCACCTACTCTGCCACTCTTCAATTGAGCTACTGGGGAGTCTGCATCAACTTTGCGTTGGGACTCCTGTAGAAAACGGAAGCAACTACTACTACTTCTTCTGAATTATAACGATCTTATGGCATGATCTTTGACGCTGCGTCAAAGACGCTGCCGCGAGAACAGAATTTCTTCTTGGACTAGTTAGAGCAAAATTGAACTCTGGGCTAGGCGTGTACCGGCTGCCCGCGGAAGTATAAAAGACGCACCTATTTTGAGAAGCTGCATGGGGCCTCTTCAATCCTTGTTTAGTCGTTGTTGGGCACAATACTGTGCCGATATATTCATTTACTGATACATTGCTTTTCTAAAGTTTCTGTTCTTCCAAGTGCAGTTGGTACAAGCAATGTCCCACGTAAGTATTTGCGTATCTAAACTACGAAGCAATTCCACAAAGACTCTAGTCACTGCTCGGTGGAGGTAGACCCTTAATCTAAGCTAATGTAACCTACGTAAGCATTGTTTACCCACATCAAAAGCTGTTCCAGGCTCTGTAGTGTCATATTAATTTCTGCAACTTATGCGAAAAGGTACCATTATTGTACTCACGTTTCCTCCTCCCAGAAGATGGCCTTCATCCCCATCTATCACCAGCTGTTTCCACTACAATTACTAGACCGCCTTTCCGAGCTAGACAAAGAGACTGTGGATAAGCCCTTCTACGTCACGTCCAGCGCCCTCTACCACCTCGTCCGTAGAACCGTATTAGGAAAAGCCCAGGTATCTTCACTGGCGACGTTTTATCCACGGAATATAGTAGTTTGGAACCGGTACTACGCAAAGTGGGTGATATCAGACGTCTTTGCAATATTGAAAATGATATACGCCGGTATAGTGTGTTACGATCTGAACACTGTTCAATTCGATCCTAAAAGATTTGAACGGGAATTGAAGTTTGTGGAGGATTTTATCAAAACCATCTATAGAAAGCACATTCCATTGCAGTTTGCTACACAAATAGACCTCTCTCACATTAAAAACCAATGTGGATGCATCGGCAGTGTGCTACCCTTGTGTCGTAAAATCCTGGACAGGGTAGCCGTGATGGTACTGTTCGAAAAGGCTCCCTCCATAGCCGACATGGAATCCCCTTTGTGGAACAAACTCCACTGTACAAACGCAACCTCTGTCATATTGCTGGAAGGGTGCATTGACCCAGTGTGTCCGGTGTGCCGTCGAGAACAGATCGTCATGAATGGCAACTTCGCCATTGTTGATTGCGGAGACGTGTTGTGCGTCAAGTGCGCCAGAATGACTCTGGATTTGCCAAACTTCAGGGAAAGGTGAGTGATGTTTAGGAGTGTTGATAAGTGTTTACAGACAACAGGTATGTTACTGTTGACAAGTGTTTACAAACAGCAGGCATGTTTCTGTTGACAAGTGTTTACAAACAGCAGGCATGTTACTGTTGACAAGTGTTTACAAACAGCAGGCATGTTACTGGAACGAGCTACACCCAGAGGCTAATTGGCGTCGATTCTGTTAGAATTTTGTCGAGACTTGACCCAAAAGTTTTGATTATTTTGCTGTTTACAATATCCCTTGGGAGTTTGTTTTATTGTGCAACAACTCAATTTGTTAGAAAATGACGAGTTGTCGAATGTGATGTGCTGTTACCAATGAGTTTGTTCGACCTATGTTATCCTTACCCTTTATAATCCTCCACACTTCGATCCTGACGCTTCAAATTTAACGCTTCTATATTGACTTAAGGTGAGTTTGCAAAGTATGTGTCCTCTCATCGTACGAAATGTTACGCAGCAAAGAAAGAAGTTCAGTCGTTCTACGCTGGATCGTCTCTAGTTTATTGACGTGCTTTCTCAGATATATAGACCACAATTGAACAGAACACTCAAGAGGCGGATTAAAGAATGCTTGATACAAATTTATAATATTGTACTCGCTCGTGTATTCGATAGTACAAGATACCATGCCCGTCATTTTTTTTTCAGCAGCAGCGCTTTATTTCTAGCTTTTTTTTTAATATTTACTCATAATGACATCTAAAACTCTCTACGATGAAAGGAATTGGTTCATTTCCAGCAAAAACGAATCGTACTAGGGGTCGTGATAACCTATGCGCACATTTGTTACTATACTAAACGTTGGTGTTATTTATCGAAAACTCCTTGAAAATCTAGAAATCGATTGGAGATTTTGCGTCGTAAATTTGAAATGCTCTGAAAGAAATTGTAGCCGGTTTGCCATACACGTCTGAAGCCGTGCAGAGAGGCGAGTAGTTCGTTTCTCAGAATTGTTATTTTATCCCTAATAAACTTCATGAATTTGCCAATGTCTGGAGTGAGACTCATTGTCCTGTAATTCGCGTAACCCCTCGTGTCCCGTCACAAACATTGGAGCAACACTCCTTTCTATTCAGAAGAGCAAGAACCATTTGTAAGAGATGGGTGTAAAAATGAGATCTGAGACCATTTCGTTCATAGTCTCCTCTAGTATTCTGGAATGAACTTGGCCAGGACTGAGAGAGTTTGTTACTTTCAAATTTGTATAACATTTTAGGTACCCCGACAGGGGTGGAATTAGGGTACTGGGAGCATTAACATATCCAACTTCTACGAAATACTGAGGGTTCGAATGTACAGATTTTCAATTGTAAATACAGTCCACAAATATTGGTTGGAAGGTCACTTATTTCCGTAGCGTCGGTTCCTAACTGCTTGTGGTCTTCCCCTTTCTTTGTTCATGTTGCTCAAAATATTAAAAAAGGTTTCTGAACAGTTTTATCATTCACGGCAATTTTGTCTTCAAAATGTCCCTTCTTCTGAAATAAGGATTAAACGATTTTTAAAGAAATAAATATTTTAATAATACACTTCAAGACATTCGTTACCTCTTCTACTGATTCTTAAATAGTCTTCTTAGTGGGTGTTTTGTTTGCATTCATTTGCAACTGAAGTTGCCGCAGTCAAGATCGAGGATAGTCCTGCCTCTTGTAGGTGACTACCCCATTTGGGTCCCGAAGTTACCTTGAGCAGAATCAGCCAAGCGTTGGTCTAGGGTAGTACTATCCTCTAATTTCCAATCAATGCTAATAATACTGACGTCTCCACGAACAATACTGTTATGCGGGGCGACGGCATCGTTGTCGATGATAGCATCTGTAGCCGTGATCCTTAATAATTTAGTCATCGTTGAATCTTATTAATTAGCTCCAGACTCATCACTTCTACCACCGTTAATACGAAGAGATTTCTCCTTTAGCGCCATTTTCGGTGATGGTGCCACCTTCGGTGACGGCGCCACATTCAGTGATGGCGCCACTATCGAGTTTGAGGCAACAGGATCGAAGTAGAGAAAATTATGAAGGGTATGGTCAACGTCGACCAAACCTGTCTTCTCACACCAGAGAATAATGGTAAAATACTTTTAGTAAAGGCTTGGCATTGGACATGACTAACGGATGACTTCACGTTAAGAGTTGTCCATGAATGGAATAAACTTCCAAGGGAAATTGTGAACAGTTAAACAAACCAAGCGTTCGAGTCACTGCTCGACTAATTTTTTTCAAAATGGCCCTTAATTGGCTTTCGGATGTAGCAAATTTCAGAAATAGCGTCCGACATAAATGCCAGCACGTATGATTAAATGACGTCTGGCATTAGCAAAAAAATGTTTAAATAGTGCGCGGTATTGGCACCGGCAGAGGTAAAATGAAGGTCGACATGGTACCAGTCCGTTGCAAACTGTGTCCAGCATTGACATCGGACACCATTGGTTTAACGAGGAATAAAACTGGGACAACCTCGAATCAACATCGTAGGTTGTGGTTTTCTTCTCGTGTCATGATTTGAGATGTTTCGAGTATCTGCGTTGAATGATATATCTTTCTAAAGTCTTTTCTTGATTCGTTTTAATTCAGAACTAATCTGCCTGCTATCAAAAAGTAACCTAGTTTGGGCCAGAAGTCCTGTTGGTTGTCTCTTCAAATACTTTTAAGCCGTTGGTGATAGTGCCATCATTAGTGGTGACACCACAGTACTGGGCTGCCCACAGTGCTGGTGATCGGGTCGGAGTGCTGCTGGTGATGGCGCTACTGCACTGATGATGGCACAGCCCTTCCAGAGACGTCACGACGGGGGAGGTTCCTGTACGCCCTCCCGGCCGTTATCTGTGCGAATGTTTGACCGTCCCCTCGAGAATCAGCCTAATTATTCACTAATGGATTAATTATTATTTGTTAAGTTGATAATCATTCGTATCTGAAGTTTGCTAACTACAATTAATCCTTACAAAGGCAATACTTTGAGGGTTGATTGCTGTGCTCTGTGAAGACGTCTCTGATTTTCTCCTTCTGTTGTTGTACGAATTCCTACATCGGTTGGGGTGGATGGATGATTATTCATTTTATAGATCATTACCACATTATTTTATTATTTTATTATTTCTTATTTCGTAGGCTCTATTTATTTCTGCTCTTTTTCATGATGATAAATTTTACTTTGTTTAAAATTTATCGAGGTGGGTTGAGATTAGGTGACCCAGGGATTGGAGGGTACTCGTGGGACCCGCGGGACTCGGAGGACCCGGAGTTTCAGGAACCCGGGGACTTGGAAGACCAGGAGGATTTGAAAGGATCCACTTTGACTCTTCTGGGACCCTTTGGGACACCTTTGAGACCCTGTGGGACCCTCGTGAGAAACAGTGGGACCCTCTTGAGGCCCCTCTGAATCCTGGAACCTCTGCTCCCCCCCCCCTATGCTGTAAAACCCATACACAGAGGAATGTATATATGTGGAGTGATACAATAGAGAAATTAGTTATTACGGTCCACAACATTGCTGACGCAGAGGGAGAGCCGCTCCGAGGCTGGTCGATGGTCGAGGTGCGTCGAAATCAGTCGAAACATGTTGAGACGAGTCGAGTTAGTCGCGACGAGTCGAAACTGGTCGAAATGATTTGAGACAAGCCAAGATGAGCTGAGACAAGGGGACTCGATGGACCCGGGGAGCTCGGGGGACCTGGGGGACCCGGGGGACTTGGGTAACCCTCCGGGGCTCATTGGGCTCTTTCGGGACCCAGGGGACCTCTGCCCCCCCCTATCCCCTTGAACAATAAGTGCGATGATAAAAATCTGAGCAGTTTTTAGCTGATGATGAACCTGCCCTCTCTTTCCTCTTCACGTTCCACAATTCTGTCGTATAAAATATTGCTAGAATACTTCTGAGAGAGCTCCTGTTTGTGATTCTGTGAATGAGTGTTTTTTTTCAGTTTGCGCTTGCTCGCGCGTGTGCGGACCATATGTAATGTCTGTGGTTGACCTTTGCCGCGTAACTATAAGCCTTGTGAAGCGTTGCGGTTGGACCTTGTTCCAATTTCGACTTGGGGTGGATGGATGATTATTATTTTTATAGATCATTAACACTTTATTTTAGTATTTTATTATTTCTTCTTGCTTGGGCTCTATTATTTTTTTCTGCCCTGTTTTCATGGTGATACATTTTGAATTGGTTATTAGTATTATATGTATCGAGGTTGGTTGAGACAAGGTGACCTAGGGAGGGGAGGCTTTCGTGGGACCCGCGGGACTCGGGGACCTGGGGTTTCCAGAACCCGGGGAACTTAGGGGGCCAGGTGGATTTGGGGTGATCCACTTGGACCTTTCTGGGTCCTTTCGGGACACCATTGAGACCCTTTAGGAACCTCTGCTTTCCCCTCCCAGTGCTGTTAAAACCATACACAGAAAAATGATTTTGAGAGATGCATGAGTAGAACAATTAACCATTACAGTCCGCGGATTGGTGGCGCTGAGGGCGAGGGTCGCGTCGAGGCTGGTCGAGGCGCGTCGAGATCAGTCGAAACATGTTGAGGCGAGTCGAGTTAGCCGCGACGAGCCGAAAATGGTCGAAATGATTGGAGACAAGCCGAGATGAGCTGAGGCGAGGGGTCTCGGGGGAATCTGGGATCTCGGGAAGACACGGGGGACATGGGTTACCCTCCGGGATTCATTGGGCTCTTATGCGACCCAAGGGACCAATGCCCCCCCCCCCCCCCCCC